>JANBPT010000123.1:0-70239 GCA_027575765.1 Tieghemiomyces parasiticus | reverse complement strand
TGTTCCTGAATTCTCCACTTTGTCTCGGAGGTTCTTTTGAGCGCGGGACCGACTTCCAGATATCGGCCCGCTTTACATGAAAATGAAATTCCGACAACTATATTTACATTATATATTTTTTGGATGCTAGACCTGTGATCCTTAACAGCATTTGTTAAAACCCCGTTTAACCTGGAATACGGGAGGGGATCAGAGTACTTTTAGATATCATTTGCCTTATTATCTGGTTTGCGCTCGATCTCCTTCCAGGGGCTATGGTATTTTACTAGACCTCTGGGTTGGTGCTGCCGCTGTCTTTTTATGATCTAGTATACTTGATATTGATCAAATGACCCCACTGTGATGCCTCCACATTTGAGGTTACTGCCAGCCCTCATACTTGGCTTTCCTGGTTGATCTATCGGACCTCCATTATAAATTGTCCAAAACTATGTTATTAAGTAGGTGATGAACCTCTGATTTTACAGCAAACTCGGCTGGATTCCAGATTCCCTTTCCCCTTCGTGGGGAAGGATCCGAGGCCAAACTCCTTTACACTCAATGGTTATCCCGTCATCAGGAAAATTGACTAATTGAAAGAGGACGAATCGTCCATAATCTTAGAATTGTTAAGTGTGCAATAAATGCTGCATTGTACTCTAGTTGCCAATTCGTCAAGTACCCCCCCTCCTCGGTCATCTTTTTAACTGCCCCTTCCCCTCGGGCCGTATTCTCCGTCTCACTATCATCCGTTACTAGCTAAGCCCTATCCCCCCTTTTTTTACTTGATGGCTCAACCATTGAGGGTACCGTTAGTGCCGTATTTTTTCTCCTACGCGGTCGGTCTGACTTGGTGTTGGCCCCAGTATTTTCAGTGCGATGCTTCGTCGCGAGCCCGAATACCTGGTATCGTTTATCCTAATCCCTCTGACGCTACTAGTAGTTGGCTCCATACTAACTGCTGGTTTCATATAATTTAAGGTATCCCCAATTAGGAAGGCAACCTATCGCTCATCAACCATAGCATTGAGTTCGTTTAATTCGATCCCAATGTGGGTAGGCAACTGCTGCACTGGTGGGTTAATGATCCGCTACTTAAGCGACCGTTTGCTTATGTATTTACCATCTCTACACCTTGACATGGATATGTCTCTTATATCACATTCGCCTAGGTCAATCAACCCAGCTGTTCATGAGTGTGTACAGGTTGGCCTGTTCTCCTTATGGAATAGAACCTTTAACGTATGTACATCTGTTTGACTTTCTGAGATAAAATCCACACCAGATAAGCTGGAAGATAATCGAGTAAAAGCAGGGGTTCAATGACTCGGTCCCCTGCCGCTGGTATAGCCCGTCAGTCCCGGTCAGAGTGACAGCGCAACGGAGAGCTCCCCCTTGGACGCAATAGGATACGATCGACCAGAATAGCTGGAGCAGAGCCCAATTCGGTTGTGTGGAAGCCACTCGTCTTTACGTGTTTGTCTGCCTGCTCCGAGGCCGACTAGTGTCCGTCGAAACGTCAAGGGTCTGCTTGCAGCAGGTGGTGAAAAAGCAAGCAGTGGCGCCTGCGAGTTCCAAGTCATACTTCTGCCCGTGACCCGTGCGGCCTTGTATCCCATTAACGCGACTTGCCTGGTCATCTCCGCATTGCACATGCCTTGCAATGCCTCACATTAACCTTTCTACTTCTTCACCTCATAACCACTAACTGCCTCCTTCTCCGTCTCACTTGGATTGCTGCATTCCTTCCTTTCTTCTTTTTTTACATTCCACCGACTTCTTCGGCCCGTCCGCGCGGCCCAAAACCTATGGATCACGACGGTCGGCCCAATGAAGACCAGGACATGTCCGCCATGGCGGACTCCCGTGAGCAACGGTTCAATGCCCAACTTGACCACAATCGCTACCTGGAACTCAAGCCGGCCAGGGCCCGGGAACGTGAGCGGTGCGTAGCCCTAGGCCTCATCCCGGACCCTAACGTGCCACGGTCCCTGGACGACGCCATCACGCTCATTGGCACATGCCAGGATATGTGCCCCCTGTTCGAGCGCGAGGAACGCGAGTACCAAAACAATGTAGAGCGGTTCGAGTATACTCCCGGCACCCGCCGCATCGACCCCGTGCGGGCCGTCAAGTCTTTCCACCGGTCAGCGGCAGGTAATGACCAGCCGCTACCCTCGGACGTGCGTCCGCCCGACGTACTGCTCCGCACCCTAGACTACCTCATGACCCATATCGTCACCTCCGACGAGGCCCTCCGGGACTCTCACGGGTTTGTCCGCGACCGCACACGGTCTATCCGGACCGACTTCACGCTACAGAACAGTCGCGGGCCCGAGGCCGTGGAGGCCCATGAGCAGATCGCCCGTTACCACCTTATATGTTGCCACTTGATGGCTGACGTTGAGGGATTCAGCATCCAGCAGGAGAAGGAACAGCTCGGCAAAGGTAAGTTCCACCTCTGTTCGAGTACCTCTCTTAGCGTGCCTCCACCTGACGTACCATTCCGCACATTATACTATTTTGCCTAACTGCCGTCACCAGGTCAAGAGCCACTAGGAAACTCCCCGGACCTTCTAATCTCCTCTACTGCTACGCCGATCTCAACCCTATGTCCCTCTACCTTCCCTTTTTTGTGACCTTCCACCCAGTCCTTCAAAGTTTGCAAGAATTCTACAGCGACCTGCGTGCCGATGGCGTGGTTTGCCCCAACGAGGCTGAATTTCGTGCCTACCACATCTGTCTCAACCTGAGCGACAACGACATGATCTACTTCGCCCAAAATCTAGACCCGGCGATCTACGCCGACCCGGCCGTGCAGCTGGCGCTGGCCTTCCATGCCTACGCCCAATACGGCCGCAACCCCACCCACTCGCGACGGTTCGCCAGCAGCCGTGAGTCCTCACCGTTCCTGTTTAACCGCTTCTTCCGACTTCTAGCCTCTCCGGGCACCCCGTACCTCCTGGCCTGTGTGCTGGAATTGCACTTTGACCTTGTACGTCGCAATGGACTCCATGCCCTCAACTCCGCAATCCAATATGTGCCCGACAGCGAGTACCCTCTGGCACGGCTGGCCGAACGGTTGGGCCTGGACGGTCCCGCCCAGGCCGCCGCCCTGTGCCGGGCCTACAAGATCGGCACCACGGACGATACCGTCCAGCTGGGCCGGAAAGGCCCCCATAACCGGCGCATTTTCGAAGACCCGGAACGCCCGCCCCACCTAGGAGCCTCTCAGCGTCTCGTAGCGCAAAAGCGGACAGGCGAGGTGCTGGCTGACATTGTAAAGGGTCGCCTCTCGCGCTTCACCTATCCGCCCCACCGGGCCCCGCTACTTCCCACTGCTGCACCGGTCACCAAAGGCATCGGTCCTGCCGCTTTTAAACAACCATTTACCACAGGCGCTGCGGTCAGCAACGTTTTCGGCTTTCCCACCTCCGGCGCACCCGCCAGTAGCCAAAATTCCGTCCCCACCTTCCCTGCTACTTTTGGACATGTTCCCGCCGCCCCGTTCCCGCCTCTGCTAACGAACTACCCGGGCCACCATGGGATTCGTTCGCATGGTCCCACCGCGCCTACCCACCCCCCAGGTTCCACCTCGCTCTCCTCCGTGGCACCTGCTTCCCCTGCCTCCCCATTCACCCATCCCAGTACCACAGGCTTCTTCTCGGCATTATCGAGTAGCGCCGGCCACAACGCACCTGCCGTTGCTGGCTCAGTGGCTCCCGCCAGCGCTATCAGCTCCACCTCACCTTTTTCAGCGCCTGTTGGCACTTTCGGCTCCAGCTCCACTTTCCCTGTATCCACTGTCCCGAAATCCCTAGGGTTTGCACCTGGGTCCGTGCCTGTCACCGTCCCACCGTTCGGCCAACAACCACATACCCCGTTTGACGCTTCACATTCTACCGTGCCATCCAGCGATATACTACCGCCCTCTGTGCTGCCAGCATTACACACTCCTGCGGTGGCCGGTCATCCCAAGCCTTCGCCAGCCCAACCACCCCCGCCCCAATCCCCGGTCCGGTCCTTGCCCCGTTTCTCAGAGTCACAATGCACTGTCCTGGCAGCCGATATTATCGACAACTGGCTCACTGAAATGACTGCTACCACGGTCGAAGAGGTCTCTCGTGACACCGTGCGAGAGGCTTGGGCAAATGAGCAACGTACGCGCCGCCGGTTGGCCCAGGCGCAGTGGTGCGAACAGCGCGCGCAGACATTCCTCGACAACGAGGTCACCGTCTCAGTCTACCTTCTCTGCCAGCATGAGCTTGCCCACGCGCGTGCCAGCCATCTCCAGCGACGATGGGCATTCAGAACCTGGCACAGCCGCTACGCGGCTCGCAAGCAAGCCCAAATTGACCGGCAGCGCCAGCAGCAGCACATTGCCGACTCGTTACGTGCCGTCCAGGCCGGATCGTTTGCCAGTCGACCTCCATCGGCGCCATCTACCAACTCGCTGCTGACTGTGGCCGGGCCCGTCCGCAACCCACATCTTGACTTGGCCCGGGCTGAAGGGGTCGATCATGGCGTCCTTCTAACCAACGCCTTCCAGCGCAGTGCCTGGCAGTCCCGCGGCCAGCGCGAGCTGTGGCGACCCGGCCGGCTGGCAACTCGACTATGTGAAACCCTACGGCAGGGGCAGGCCGCCCGGGCTGATCAGGCCACCGGGCCGCGGCCCCCGCCCTCCGCCCAGCTCTGGGTCCTTCCGGCTACTCCGAACGGACTGTCAGACCGCTGGCTGCTGACGCAGTTCCGCCAGCCTGCCACCTCCGACTCCGACGGTGGCCAGACAGTGGAACCTCCCCGGGCCGTTCTCGGTGCCCTCTGGCGTAACTGCCCGGCCCTACCTGATAGTGCTCGAATCCTCTTTGAACAGTCCCTGGTTTCGCGGTCCCGCGTGTCTCCTCGTCCTACCCTGGGCGTGGCCACAACTGATCCGACTTCCCTGGAAGGTACCGGGCGTATCGACAACGTTGACGTCCTGGCCGGCCTCATCTTCCACGTGGCCCCACCGCCATGTCGATCCAGCGACGCCGGCCTCTATTGGGAACAGCAGCGCTGCCGACTCGTCCGGGCCCTCGAGTGCTTTACCCAACGCTCCCGCATCCCTGTGATCGTGGTTTATTTGCCCCCAGATAATGACGCCTCTACGGTCACGCTCGGGCGTGAGCTGGCCGCCCAGCTTTGTCTCTCCGATCTGCAGTCCCGCCGGCTGTTGTATGAGTATACGGTGGCCGTCATGGGTAACCCTGCTGCGGAGAAGAGTTCCCTGGCCGGGGAGTCTCCCCAAATCGTCCCGGTCTGTGATTTCGTCGCCCCATTGACCCACGCTCTGTCAACTCTCGTAACGCAGTGGCTCACCATTAGTGACCATTTTTCTCCGTACATTACCTTCGATGTGTTCGCCGGGACCCTGCGTAACCACCTGCTAGACGCCATTGACCGCTGGGAGAGGCAGATCGCCTGCGACCTGAATCGGGTGGTCTCGGCTGACAGCACCATACGACCTGACACGGCCCGCACGGTGGTAGAGTCGTATCTGGCCACCCTGGAGACTCGTATTGCCACCAGCTGGCAGACCTTCGCCAATCTCACCAATGAGCTCTTGGCCACTGTGGCTCGCTCCGCAGCATTTTTCAATAGCGAAGGCAGCCCTGCCGATCCGCCCGCCCTGGCAGCGTGGCCTGCTTTGGAAGAGCGGGCGATTCCATCTAGTATGACCCATCCGACTACCTCTGCCGCAACCGTTACCCTCGCCTCGGCGTTGGAAATCGTCCGGGACTTTCAAGTGGACATGGACAAGTACCTGGCTGCACAATTTCCAAACTTTCCCAACACGCCGCAGGTTCGGGCCGAGGTGGGTAAGGCGCTGGAAAGATATCAAGTCCGGCTTGTCCGGTTGAACCAAACCATCCACGCTGCCACCGACGATAGTGTCGAATCCACCCGCACCCTATCACTAGACCTATCCGATTTGCCCTTCCCGCTTCCCCATATTCTCTACCGGACTGTTCAATTGGCCATCGACCCGTACCTCCGTCACCTCACCCCGGAGTGCCCTGTGCCAGCGCTACGCTGGCAGACCTGTGACTTGACCACCACTTTCACGCGGCACCTCAGGGCCCGCACCGCCGACCTGGAGGCCACGTTGGCAGCCCAGTGGGCCCCTGCCACCGCTCTGGCGGCCCCATCTCCGCCGCTTTCCGAGCCCGGGGAATTCATCATTTCGCCCTGCCCACTCATATCTGCTGCTACGACACACTTTACAACCCCCAAGCGCCAGCTCTCCACACGGCAGGTCCTAGCGGCGACCCACAAGCGGGCCCGTCGGAGTTCGGACCATCCTCTGCCTACCACCGCCACCTCCTTCCCTTGGCGGATCGCACCGACCACCCGAACTGCCAGTTTCAGCAGTGTTCGACCCCTACCCGCCACCTCCGAGCCGAGCCCACCGGCCCGCCCCACCCCGGTAGCCGTTGCCCAGGTGGCACCTCGAGACGTTTCGCCTACTCCCCATTTGGAGGCGGCGGCGACCCGTCCGGCCCCCTATTCGCGCCTGGCCTCACTCATCAGCAGCGTCCGGGCATCGCTACCTAAGCCCTAGTGGCACTCTCGCCCATTCTTCCTGCTGTCTCCTTTAACGGGACTATTATATGACCTCCGTACGGTCGGTCCGGTTTATTCGTAGTTGAGCTGACCATTTATCGTCCTCGGCATTTGTGCACTTCTCAATGGACCCTATTTGCTGGACTGAAATACGGCCTTTGCAATCTTCATCGGAAAGACCCGGTACGGGTTGTGAAACGCTTTAATGGTATACAGTTGGAGTGAAGGAATGGACTTAAACAATAAAAGCGAAATAACCGATCGGACTGATCTACTTCTTGAGAGTACGCTGCTTCTCGGCCGACTCGACGATTTTCTGCTCAACGAACATACCCTTACGCTTCCGCACGCCATCGACATATTTCTTGGCCAGATTCTCGCGGTCCGCCTTCTCACCCAGATCTTCGAGTTCCTCCTCGGTTGTGGGCACCCAGAAGGGATCTTCATCAAGAGCCTCGAACCCGCTGAACACGAGCTGAGGACTGGCAGCTCCCGAGGTGCGTTTACGGATATCGTCAGCGAATCCGAAACTTTCAATGACAGGCAAGCGGGCACGGATCTGAAACAGGGACGTACCGTCCTTCATCTCCTCCGACACGATGCGGCCCCGGCGTTTGGCCAGGACGGCATAGACTTTACCGAGCACTTCGGCTGTGGCCTGCACGTCCACGTCGTACATAGCCAGCATCAGCCGTGGCGACCACGTGAGGAACGTCTGGCGACAGGCCTCCTTGGTGGCCGCGATGACCTGACCTGGTAGGGTCGTTAATAGTGTAGAGAGCGGCAGGTCCGGGCCGTCGCCCCGGTCGGTCAGGAGCCGGCAGTCTTCTACAATGTAGCACATGCCAACCACGGGTTCGGCGCACAGCGGACCGTTGAGCGTGGCCAATTGGAACCCTGTGGCAATGGCCTCTTCCAGGTCCCGAATGCGCAGGTCGGCCAGGGTAGACCGGTGGAGGGCGTCCGATCCTGCGCGGTCCGTGTCATCATTATCCTGGACCTCGAGCTGGGCCACTTTATCGGCGAGAAGGTCAGCGGCGACGGCCGTGGGGTGGCCGGCCCCAGCGTCAGGTTCGGCGGGGGAATCGGGCCGGGTGGCCTGCTTGCTTGGGTGGTGGTAGCAGGGTCGAACCTGATGGCCTGGGATCTTGTTGAGCAACAAGTTGGGACCAATCCGTTTGGGACCGAAAAGCCACAAGCAGGGCACGACGTCACCCCAGTGGGTGCGGTTCTCACGTTCATCTTCGGCGAAGAGATCAGTGAGACGTTGCTGGAACTCGACGAGGCCCAGACGGGCCTGAGGGGCCCCAGTGCCGGCCAGCACGTCGACAACGGCGTCACCGCTGGCCTCAGCATACCCACGCCCACCCCAAAACTGCTGGATCGTGGCCTTGTGATCGGTGAGGAACTTAGTCACCGTTGGTGGGAGCGGCCGGCAGCTGACAGTGATGGCACACAGGCGGTGGGTGGTGGTCACCGTGACCGCTTGCGGTCCATGGGCCTGCGGGGCCACCGTCTCGCGGAAAGGGACGAGTGGCGGGGAGACGTGGATCTCAATTCCGGCGTAGCGTTCGCGTAGATCTGCCAGGCAGCGCTCTAGATGCAGCTCCCCGGCAGCGGCCACGACATGTTCGCCCGTCTCTTGAACGTACACCTCGACACAAGGGTCGGATTGATTGAGCAGTTTGAGTCCACGGACCAGGCGGGGCATGTCAGCCAGATGTACGGGTTCCAGGGCGGCCCGCACGATGGGTGCCGATCCGGTCAGGACGGAGCACAGGTTCGGGCCTGGGAGTACGGAGCAAAGCGTGGCGGTCTTGAGCACCGCATTGTCCAATCCGGCCACGCCCACCGTGTTGCCCGCATACGCCGTCTCGATGGGCAGCAGCTCACGACCCATCAGCAGGTACAGACGGCCCACCGTCACCTCTGTGACGTACTGAGCCTGCAGGGTGGCCGGGAGGTTCGGGTCGTATTTGGGCGACAGGGCGTACAGCGTCTGGCCCGTGCGTAGCTGTCCGGCGTAGACTCGGCAGAACCCAACGAGGGCGTGAGGTGGAACCTCGCCGTCGCCCGCCTTCAGGTCACCGCCGTCCCTGGTGGTAAGAAGGCCGTCGGTCAGACTGACGCCAGAGGAGGCCGCTTCCGCCTCAGTGCGGCGTTCCCGCTCCACACGGCCGCGGGCCCGCATCTCCTCGGCGGTGAGCTGCTGGCGTGAGTTTTCAGGTAGCAAGCTGACCGGTACCGAAAACATCTTGGCCACCAGTACGACCACAGGGGCGTCCGCCGTAGTGTCACAGATAAACATGGCGCGTTCCATCTCGCTTTTAGGCGCGGGGGCCTCCTCGGCGAACGGGTAGAGTAACTTGGGCACTCGGACGGACTGGGCCTTTAGTGGAGATGGGACCTTGTCGATGATGGCTAAAAAGGCGGCGGTGGCCAGGGGTAGCCATTGGCTCATTAGGCTGGTGATGAGGGCCTGAGTGTCCTTGGTCCGGAGGTCGCGGGGTAGGATGCGGAGCTTAAGGGTCTGGACAATTTTCTCCACGCGGGCCGCATCAGGGTGCATGATGGCGGCATCGTAGGCGGCCCAGATGTTGTCGAGGGCGAACTGGACAAACATGGGTTTCAGAGTGCGGCCCTTCAAGGCCCGGTGCGGGATGATACGCTTCAGTTTGGGGTCCAAATAGTAGTCACCCCACAGTGTGGTACGCAGCAGGGACTCCTTAATTTTGAGTTTACCAGCGTACAGCTGTGCAAAATGTCGCACCCCGAAGGCCCATCCGTGCAGGGCACTGGCGAAGATGACATTGCCTAGCTCGGGCGAGAAGTAAATGTGTGCGTCGTCAATCTCTTGCAGCGTCCAGTCGAAGTCAGCCGCGGGGCTGCTGTCCTGGTCCCCCGGACCGCTGGCAGCCAGCATACGTAGTTTGGCTTCTTCGAGCTTGCGCGCATCGGCCTCCAAAATTTCACCAGTGAGGAACGTGGCCATGACCGCGTTGACCTGCTCGAGGATCTTGCACAGGTGTTGATAGGCCTCCAATGGGGTGAGCTGCAACTCGGTGATGAGCCGGTCCATCTTGTTGAGCACCAAGATGGGCCGCACGCTTTCCGTCCAGGCCTGCTGAAGCACCGTCACGGTTTGCGTACACACACCCTCCACTACGTCCACTAGGACCAGTGCGCCGTCGCTGAGCCGCGACGCCGTCGACACCTCGCTGGAAAAGTCGACGTGGCCTGGGGAGTCGATTAAATTGATGAGATATTCATGGGCTTCGAGCTGTGGGTTTGACTCGGCGGCCGGCTGACCGTCGCCGGTGTTGGTAGCGGCGGCGATTCGCCGAAGTACTTTAAAGTACAGGCTGATGCCGCTCGACTCCATGGTGATTCCGCGCTCCTGTTCGTCCTCCCGGCTATCGAGGTAGCGAACCTTGCCAGCGATTTTAGAGGATATGATGCCGTTCGTGGTAAGCAGGGAGTCGGAGAGCGTAGTCTTTCCGTGGTCAACGTGGGCCAGAATGCATACGTTGCGGATGTTGGCCGTTTCGGCCTGGAGCGCCGTGAGGCGCTGCTGCGTTGGTGTAGGCATGCCAAGTAGGAAATGTGAGCAAACTCCGGATTAACGGGGGGACTAGAGTAAATACGGCTAGGGGAAAAAAGAGGTCAATGCGTAGTGCTTGAACGGCGGTAAGGGAAATAGAGCGGTTAAATGAGGAGAGGCTTTACGTTCGGAGTAGGAAGGGCTTGCTGGCAGAGAGGATAAAAAAAAGATGTACCTTGGGAAGGGCCCTCTCGACTGCGTAACTGGCTTGCGTTTTCGAGCTGGTCTGTTGGACCTAGTGACGCAAGCGGGAAGCGGAGTAGTTGATGGGTACGGTGGTGGGGATTAGGTCAGGTTTGAAGTTTTGGGTAGGGCAGGCAGGGCTAGATATAAGCCCACAGCCTCGGCTTAACTTGGCCGCAGCATCACCTCCAACCTCCAACTAGCCCGCAGAGCTGGTCATTGAGCTTACTGCGGAATGACTGCGGTAGCGATTACCTGCAGCACAGAATTTGGGGGCTGAAGGCGTTGGAAGGGCTGGCCAAAGGAGACCAGAGTCGTCAGGGATATGGCCCTGCTGAATCTCGGCTTTCACCCGCCTCCCACTTTCCCCTGCTTGACCAGCTTCTATGGCGCGATGTACACGATATCCGATAGACGGGCCGCGGCTGGGTAGATCTCAGGTTTGACACCCATGAGAGCGTGCCACCAGTTCGCCAAAGTTTAAGACCAGCGGCCAGGCCAGGAACCGAATAGCCCGATATCCCGATGCGGTCGCCCTAGAGGAAGGTACTTGGCGTGCAGTCACGAAGCTTATCACCCACAATCTACCTAAGTCTTGGCTGCTGGCCGGAGCGGATTAAGTATCCCCGGCGCTATCCCGTACATACCCCCTTCCTCAGCACCTGATTGCCTGGGCCACTTTGGCCACTCGGGTACTAGCTAAACCGGGCGAGTGGGCAAATAGGGTCGTAGGCCTCACTTCTACAGCCCTAATCGGCAGGGTTGTTGTTGGCCAATGAATCCACGCGGGTGTCTAGGGTTAGAGAGGAGGAGCCAGACAGTATGTGAGTCAGTAGTCCCTCCTAACCTCACACTACGAGGTTCCAGGCGGTATATGCGTCAGAAGCTGGACACCCATGGCGTATTTGAACCTGCCCTAACGAGCGCGCTGCAAAATAATGGCACACCTTGCACCGCGTGAAACCCCCTCTATGACCTTACTCTCCAGTCCTCTCTAAGACCCTTACCTGCTTTCCAACTATCTCTCCTGGTCCTTACATACCCAAACGACACCTCATTTCATTCAGCCACCTGTCTATTTTGCCGTCAACGTATTCCTCCACGTACTCAAACCTATCACTTACCTTAGACCATGGTTGGTGTACAGTACCGTGGCGCCGCTCTGCGCGCCTTTCATACCCTGCCCCGCCCTGCGACTCGGTAAGTAGCGCCATCGTTTCGGGGTACCTTTAGTGCTGTTACTCTATCGCCCATGAGATCCCGGACTGTCAGTATTATCCCGCGGTTGCCAAGTGCGGCTTTTTGTCGAAGAAGGCGATCCCTTCCCCATGCGACATGGCAGGCTAGACGTTTCGGTAAGGTCAGGGGAATGGGGGGGGACCGACCTGAGCTCCAAAACCCGCATTGCGTCGAGACTGTGGGGATACACTTAGGGTCTGGGGCCAGACCTTGAAGGATATTTTGAACCATTCTCAAGGTACTGATTTTTGTCCAAGCGCTACGTTACAAATAACCACCTGTTCCACAATGCAGGAAATCGGTTTGGCTGGCCCGGGCTTACTCTTCGTCAAAGGACAACAAGGAGCTGAACCGTTACAGTGCCAAGATCACCCAGCCCAAGGCCTACGCTGCCTCCCAAGCTATGCGTAAGTTACTGCGGATCACGTAACCTGGGTGACTTGTATAGACCGTAACCCTCCTCCTCTACGTCCCAACATGATGGGTCCGGTGGTTTAAAGCAAGGGTTCGACCAATTTATCTAGGATCCTACAGCACGGTGCAATTCCTGGGCCAAAAATGATACCTACCGCTAGGACCAAATTGAACCGTTGTTCCAGCTGTTGTCGTGACCATCGTCCCCCCTGACGTTCGCTGGGTACTAACTTGCTTCTTTGCAATCTTATTTTCTTTTCTGTACACCGATCCACCTCGCACGTGTCGCAGTGTACGCTACGGGGCTCCAGCCCGAGGATATGAGCAAGGCCCAGGTGGGCATTTCTAGCGTGTAAGTGCATATGGGTAGGACCAATCGTGGAGCAAACGATGTCCCATGGCCTCTTAGAAGGGGCAAACACTACATCTCCCAAGGGCTATCCACGTTCAATACTCACCAACATCGCCATCCTCCCTGCTCTACCCGTCATCGACACCATTCCTCGCCAGTTGGTACGAGGGCAACCCATGTAACATGCATCTGAACGACCTGGCTGCCAAGGTTAAGCAAGGTGTAGAGGAGGCCGGTCTGGTTGGCTACCGCTTCAATACCATTGGTGTGAGTGACGGTATCAGCATGGGCACGCGGGGTATGTCTTACTCGCTCCAGTCGCGCGAGGTGATTGCCGACTCGATTGAGACAGTTATGAACGCACAGTGGTACGATGCCAACGTATCACTGCCCGGCTGCGACAAGAACATGCCCGGATGCTTGATCGCCATGGGGCGCGTCAACCGGCCGTCGCTGATGGTGTACGGCGGGACTATCCGCCCGGGAAAGTCCAGCTGTACGGGTAAGACCCTAGACGTGGTGTCGGCGTTCCAGTGCTACGGTGAGTACTTGGCGGGGCGCATCACCGAGGAGGAACGTCAGGACATTATTCGTCATGCCTGCCCCGGCCCGGGGGCCTGCGGTGGCATGTACACGGCCAACACCATGGCTAGCGCCATCGAGGCCATGGGAATGTCCCTGCCGTACAGCTCGTCCAACCCAGCCGAGAGCCCCGAGAAGCATGCCGAGTGTCTGCAGGCCGGCGCGGCCATCCGCAATCTGCTTGAACTCAACCTCAAGCCGCGCGACATTATGACTCGCGAGGCCTTTGAGAATGCCATGGTATTCATCATGGCCCTGGGCGGATCCACCAACGCCGTCCTGCACCTGATCGCTATGGCCAAGGCTGTCGGCGTGCGTCTCGAACTGGACGACTTTCAGCGGGTCAGCAACAGCACCCCGCTCTTGGCCGATTTTAAGCCCAGCGGAAAGTACGTTATGGGCGAGCTTCAGGCTATTGGTGGTACCCCGGCTATCCTCAAGTACCTACTCGAGAAGGGGCTCCTTCACGGCGAGTGCCTTACCGTCACGGGTAAGACCCTACAGGAGAACCTGGAGAAGCTGCCGGGTCTCACGGCAGGCCAGCCCATCATCCATACCCTGGAGAAGCCGCTCAAGCCCAGTGGTCACCTCCAGATCCTGCGCGGGAACCTGGCTCCCGAGGGCTCAGTGGCCAAGATCACCGGTAAGGAAGGCCTAAAGTTTGAAGGCGAAGCCATTGTGTTTGACTGCGAGGAAGACATGCTGCAGGCCTTGGAGCGCGGTGAAATCCGTAAGGGTCACGTGATTGTGATCCGTTACGAGGGCCCGAAGGGCGGCCCCGGGATGCCCGAGATGCTGACCCCGACCAGCGCCGTCATGGGGGCCGGTCTGGGCCAGGACGTGGCCCTCCTCACCGACGGCCGATTCTCTGGCGGTAGCCACGGGTTCATCATTGGCCATATCACCCCCGAGGCCCAGGAGGGCGGCCCCATTGCCCTCGTCCGTAACGGCGACCGCGTCGTGATTGACGCTGAGAACCTTGAGCTCCGGATGGACGTGTCCGATGCTGAACTCGCCGAGCGTCGCAAGGCCTGGACCGCCCCGCCCTACAAGGCCACCAGTGGTGCTCTTTACAAGTTCCTGCGTACCGTTTCCCCGGCCTCCGAGGGCTGCGTCACTGACGCCTAAAGCGAAGGGGGTATAAGCGTCGTCAAACATAAACCTAGGACTTTTAAAAATATTAGCTGACCGGGTCCAGTCGAGTTGCAACAATAAAATACGGAGTTGAGCTGTAGGTGTCCAGTCAAGCTTTGATGAGTGACAATGTGCTACTGGCTTGGCAAATGAGAATGACACTTGGAAGTAAGACCAGTTGATTTGGGTAAAAAATTAGACCCCCTCAATGGAATCTAAAAGTGGCTGCACTAGCTATTCCCAAGTGGCCACCTACTTCAGTACTAAATTAGCTGATAGGCCCTTAATCTTTGCAAAGCTAATGGAAAACAGTGTTAGATACCCTCAGATGGCCATGAGAGATGCTGAGGAGCCGCAATAAGTGTGGAGTCCAGATAGAACCTTGGGCACCAGAAGATTCCCAATGGGCTGAGGTATAGGATAAAGGTATCCCAACTATAAAAAAGCACCAGAGAAAGATCGGAAAGTTAGTGAGTACATGGGAGAGCCAAACATCTTTACTCTACACCACTGGTAGATTTCCCACTAACCAATGCTCCAATTGCCCATGCCTTCAGTGCCTTGAAATTTGAAGATGGGTTATTTTTATATTCTTTAAGGGCGTGGTGGGCAAGATGCGGGCAATGGACTTATTTAAAGAGTAAAAATGCAAATGTAGAATAGGTATTGATATTATTATGATGGCACTGTACACGCATTATAACCGCCAGTCATTGGAATCTGGGGTAGTCCTTGGACCTTTGGAAGGCTGTCCTTGGCCTGGTGGCCTGCAGTGGAAGGTTGGGGTGAGAGTGGTGAAGAGGATGTAATATAAAACTGTGGGTCATGGGTGAAATGAAAGGGTGGTGCCATCAATGTAGGAGGGAGCAGTGGTCTGGTTGGCAGGGACATCTCACAGTTTGATGTGATATCCCTTTTAGGTACAACAAAGGGTTGCTAGTTATTACTCCAAAACACAGTGCCTCAACTTAATACTGGAATGACCATAACCAGAAGGGACTTAAGGTGATATTATCTGTAGCTTCAGTTTTAACATGTCTAGGGTTGACGAGCGGCTTTCCCTACATGGCCTTGGAGTGTCTAGTCTAATTAAAATCCGGTTCTCATATCAACGTTTCACAGAACATGATGAGTACATTATCGAATGGCTCTATTATCAAGAGATCGAAATGGAAAATGATCTACTGGGGTAAAATGAAATTGATCTTCTAAAAAATAAAAGTAACGCCCAATGTGGGGCTCGAACCCACGACATTAAGGTTAAAAGCCTCACGCTCTACCAACTGAGCTAACCGGGCCCATGGGTTTGTGGTGCCGGCACCCGGTTTGCCTCTTGAAGGCATCTAAAGGGCACGTCAATATGGGGAAAGCGTAAACAACTGCCAACCCCTTGTGAGGGGGAAAGCCAAGAACAAGGTTTTAGGTTACGCGCGACATGCAGGGGGATGTAGATCCTCTCCCCCGCTCATGAGTATAAAAGCGAGCCCGCGCAATTAGGCAAGGGCTTGCCAGTTATTTTTGCCAGTTCAATTCCAGTACAAGCTATTTTCTTCTATTTTTTATGTTTATTCTGATAGTAGTCGGACGCCGTAACGGTCCCATACTATTTACATTAATGGTTCTAGTAAACAAACCGCCTTGCGCCATTTTTCCTTTTTGACTTGCCGTTGGGCACAGACCGTTGTCGTGTACGGCCCAACCAAAGTCCGCCGCCCAGGGCCTAGCACCACAGTTTGTGAAGCCAAGCACGGCTTCTTCCTTTGAAGAGCTGTAGTAGGCCGCGCCTACACAATAAGCAAAGGAAAAGAAAGAAAAGAGACCGGGCGACCTCTGGGAGAGGCCCGGAAGAGACGGAGGCCTAGCCAGGCTCTCCACCAATGATTGTAGATCCTTTATTCTTAGTCACAGTATATAAGCCAGACTCAAGTATGCAACATAGGGTCCGGCAGCTCTTTTTGTATTTCCTGTCCCATAGTGCCATCCGTTGGCACTATTCCTCTAAGTAAAACCTAGTACCAATATTCTTTTAAGCTCAGTTGTTCCTACTCATTAGTAGGTTTTCTTGTGGCAATAATTCCGTCAATAGTTGTCCAAAGCCACTTTGTGTTACAGATTCGGATACCCCTGCTCCGACTGTTTAATTTTGAATACTCCACTTCGTCCAGGATGTTCTTTTGAAAGCGGGACCGGCTCTCAAATACCGGTCCACTTTACAGGTAAATTATGGGCAACCATTGTCCTAATTTCTTTGAAAATTATATAGTGCACTTTGATTGGTCAATAACTTGCACTTATCAGTTTACCACCATTATATTATCCCTTGTCTGGAATGGCAGCAAGTGCAGCGTCCTTTCAAGAGGTAGACAGGCTCACCATTGTTGTCTCCAATATATATGTATGTTTCTATATGTTGGCTAAAGTATCCAATGGTTAATCAATATAATGATTGTTTGCCTAGACCATTCTTTGAGCTTGGCAATGCTGTAAAGCCAATATAGCTCACAGTGCCATGGGAGTGAGCTCTATCAAATAGAGATATCCAGGAAAAGTTGCCAGGGAAGGATAAATGCATACTGTGCTGATATTAGGCCCAAGTCTAATACCATAACCAAAAGGCTTTTCTACTATCACAGAATTTATGGTTCTGAAATAGTAGACTTGGACTTTACCTTGGGAAAATCTAATGTGGTGGTTCCCAATCACCACACACCTATTGTTGATGTTCTCCAGAAAACGTTGCCAGATCACTATCATCCTCATACTGTTTCCCCTATTCTAACGCTGAGCACTGTACCTTAACTTCGCAGATCTAATGGAATACTATGCCTCACATCTGCAAATTGCTGCAACTGGAAAAATAGAGCTCCACCCCATAGAGCACTGTTAGGCGGACTTTTTTTGACTTAATGTGGTTTTAAAGTCAATGGACGTCGGTTTTCTATTTCGATGAATAGTTTATTATAGAACCCTCGACGACCCCAACAGCCCTGCTTGCTGAGGTCGGAATATGGGGTGTAAATACAACTGCTTTAGATGACGCCTGCGATCCACGGATGAAAGTTATACTTTACATGAGAGCTACAAGGAACGTTGCATAACACACATTCCTGCATGCAAGGGGTGAAGGGCCAGATGTAGGACCGGAAGAACAGGATATTATAATGAATAGCCTTTTGGTGCCCCTGGTAAGGGGGCGGTTTGATTTCGGATCCGAGCCATGTGATTAGTGTATTAAACGGAATGTGTATAGACTTGGAAAGCAAGGAGAAGTACTGGCTTTTTGCAACTCGGGCCATTGCTCCTACTGTTGTGTGGCCCTCATCATACTCGTGTCCTTGAGGAGGTCAGCAACCTTCCCCGAGCCAGTTGACCAGTTGATATGATGTCACGGCTTTCAGGCCTGCCTCGAGCAGAAAGACGAAACATGTTTTGGCTGAGCCCTGCGTCACCCATGCCTGACGGCCTGTCCTTCGCCGCTGCGTCAAAACTCAATGCGAGAACAAGGGAAAGGGCGGAGACAGGGGGAGCGCCCGGCTCATTGGATTGACGTCTGCACCTCCCACCTCTGGTAGCCCGCACGAATAGACACCGAGCGTACGTTCGGCTGACGTAGACTAGACGTATTCAGAGTGGTGCGCTGGATCGGACTTGCTGGACTGGGGACCACTAACCAAGTAGCAGCAGCTTTTTTTAGAATCCGATCGTACCGCTGGCAAACCAGCATATTTACTTGGAGACTGTGAGCCCTGGACCGAAACCAGACGGCGTACCGTGATCATGAAAAGGAGGAGAACTAAGGGATATCGACAACGCAGTCTTATTCCGCGAGGGAACCCACGCTGATTAGTCACCCGGGCTAGGCCAGAGGTGCCAGCTGTAGCGAGGACGCAGCTGACCCTACGGCTGCAGCATGGATTTTAACATCGGGTCCACCTGCCCAGGTTTAATCAAAATTGGGAGATCGAAACGCGACGGCAGGGTTTGGCTGCCCACTTGGCCCGTAGAGGAGGGGGCCACCCTGGCGTGACGCTGGGAATTGAGAACCCTAAGACCAGGAGGATAGATTCGTACGCCACCAAAATGGTTGGCAGGGGGGGAGGGGCTCTGTATTTTTGTGTAGCGGTCCCACAGCTCGCTTCATGGTAACCCAGCTTCAGCGGGCCTACCGGATCGTCCTCCCCCTGGGTTAGCTGATGGAGAGCTGGGCCTTTGGAACCTTCGATGGCAGCAGAGCCGCACTCACGCACACTGGGCGAGCTTCAGCCATTGAAGGGCCGCCAAGGCTGAGATCCTCGTCTCTTTGCAGCCGGGAACTGGGCGTACCTCTGCGGCCCAATCCCGCCGTCACTGGGCCTGTGCATTCGGGGGCGTAACTGCCCGCCCACCGTCCGTCTTTCCAAGAGGCAGGCGTCCCCTACACCCCGCCCGCCCTCAGCTATGATACGCAGCGTAAGAAACCACAGGCTCAGCGTGGGCCCTCTTCCGCCTAGTCTCCAGTGGCCCAGGCAGCAAAGCCGCCAAGCTTCACCATTCGCATCGACCTGCGCTCTAGTCACCGCTCTCCTGGTCTGCATCTATGACGCAAACAAAAAGACCGGTGACCCTGGCCTACCGCGTGGTGTCGGGCCTTTACATGTCCCTCCTCCCCCTTCCTTGCTATTTATTTGCCGTGGTTCGCCCGCCTGGCTGTCCTGTTAAGGTCCCATCCTAGCCGTACCAGCCCTTCTTTTCGACTCTCTCCACTACGTTCGGTGTAAACCCTGTTACTATTACGCCTAAACTATTTCTGGTTCCTGCGCCCCCCAGAACCGCCTTTGCCTGCCTGCCATCTAAATTTGGAACCCTAGAACCCCACTGCCGCTATCGACTGCCCACGCCTTGACCGCCTGCTGACTGACACGTCTCCTAGCCACTTCCTGACCTCTAGGCCCTTGCTGCATTCCACGTGGCTAAACTGATTGTGTGACTCTCACCTCGTTTTGTCATTCCTCCGGTACTACCCACTTGCTTGGCAGGTTCGAACAGAACACACTTTTTGGCTTGGCACGGTCGTCTTTGTCTTGGCGACAGGTCCCTTTCCCCTTCAGCATCCACTTGCTGCCTTTTGTTTTGCAAGTCCGCCACCACTGCTCGCGCCAAAACCGCCACTCCGATCGGCTGTTTTTTTTTCTGGCACGGAAGGCCCGCTGTCAATCGCCACGCCCGCGTACGCGTTCGGACTTTTCGCCATTCCCTGAACAGGCTTCACGGTTACACCCACACTTGGCAATTCTGCCCACCTCTGCGGTCGTTGTCCAGTCCGCGCTTACTGCCACCTCGTCATCCCTTACCCCTTACCGTCCGACCCAACTTCCTGCCTCTACTTTAACTCCTGCCACCGACGCGGCCGCCGCCCCTCCCTCCTTGTCCACCAGCCTTTCACCTCGCTAGGCCCATTTGTCTATTTCTCTCCCCTCCAATCTCGCTCCCTAAAGATGACTGAACGTAGCTACGGCCATATGGCCATGCCCGTCCCAGGCCAGGACACCGAGCAGCCCACTGGTTCCAGCTACGGTATCGCCGCCCCCACGGTTGCCGATTCGCCGTACGGCGCGGCCCCACCACACGACACTCACGACGCATACAACCCCTCACACCAACCCTATGGCACGCACTCAGGCCAAGAAGGATACGGCTCCAAATTTAACCTCCCGCCGGGGGTCATCCCCGTGTCCGTTCCACACTCGGGCTCTCCGGCGCCCCCGCCGGCTGCTGTGACCGCCAACTATCCGGCTCCCTCTGCTGCCCCCGTTGAACCGGTCGCTGTCGAGGCTGCGGTCCATGGCGACAAACCCAGCGGTGTCGAGGTCCCTGTGTATAACAAGTATTCGTTCATGACCGTGCCCGACAAGCGCAAGGAGGTGCTCCGCTTCTTTCAGATTGTGGCGGGTGTCGGCGCCCTGGGCTTCCTGGCTGGCGCCTCCCCGCGCTCGGGCCGCGACAGCCCCTTCTCTGATAGTAGCCCAACCAACTTCCAGTACTTCGTGTCGGGCCTGTCCATCGCTGTGTCGCTCTTTTTCTTTCTCAGCTTCTTTTGGCGGTTCAAGCGACCCGGGTCACAAAAAGCGCGCAACTGGGGTCTGGTGGTCACGGACTTCATTCTGCTAGCCTTTTGGGTGGCCTCGATCGTGGCCTCTTTCATCAAGAATAAGTGTTCCGTAGGGACGCTAGACGGCTACTGCGACTTTTATAATACCTCGCTGTTCTTCTGTATACTGTCCGCCCTCCTATACCTGATCACCTTCAGCTGGTCCATTGTGGCCTTCTTCCAGTCGCGCCGCCGCGGTTAGGACTGGCGACTGCTCTTCCGCCTGAGTAATACCTCGTTAGTAGGACAATTACTCCTTCCCCAATCCATCGTGTTCTGTGTTTCCCAGCGACATGTAACTTCCCATATCTTCGCGCCCACCTCTATATATGTGCCTCTCGTTTTCGGCAAGTAATACAACTAGTACAAATTTTGCTTCAACCTCACGATATCATTTACTTGGATTACGGCGTGGCTTCTCGGATCAGGGCAGTAAGTAAGGGTGGAGCTCACGAAGATAAATGGCTCTGGTGGGGGGGATGTTTCAAGGTGAAGAGGAGGGCTGCCAACTTGACAGCTTGATCAATTAGCTGCATTCCTGCCCGCCAATCTCGACAGGGCTGCTGCGGCACGCCGGGGACTTCGTTGTGGGACGACTTGGTAATAAATCAGCATGGCGCGGGGAAGGCCACAGCCGTAAAAGTGTATGTTGGTGTACCGCTTTCCAGTCAACAGCTGGCTAGTCTGACACCGTCCACAACCGGCGCACCTGGCCAGAACCAAGTGCAAGTTGAAGCAGGCGAACAGTAATTGAGCGGCCTACTCCTAGTCCGGCACTCCCAACATGCTTTTGATTTTGGAGGTCGGAATTCCTCGCTTGAATACCCGCATGCCTTTTAATTCTGTACTCTACTTTCACCTCTTTTATTCCTAACGAATCCCGCCGTCACGTCTGTAGCCCTCCTAACGCCTCCGATAAGGACTGGGGCAATCGTTCGTCTCCACTGCACCACTGCCCCCACCGAATTTTTCTTCGCTTATAGCCTTGAATTGAACAGGACCTCCCGAGCCTGTTGTCCACATTCTAACCCCCCCACGATCATGGTGGCCAATGCCGTTCCAGCAAACAACCTAGCTGCGGAATCTGTGCATCTCCAGCGGGCCCGGCACGAGTTTCAAGTCCAATACCCCCCACAGGCCGCACCCGCGACGGGTAGCGGCCCGCAAGCGCCTCGCTTCGTCCCCAGGAACGAACTAGGCAACGTACGTTATCCGAGCAGCCAGTGGAGTGACCTGGGTCGCGCACTAAGACAGTCCGTTGCCTGGTGGGTACCCACGATCACCCCATCGTCGCCGCCACGACTACCTGCCCCATGTCTGATGGCCCCACCTGTGGTGACAGTACCCCTGCCATCCCAACCGCCGCCACCACTACCACCGCTTTCGTCATCCCGTCCATCTTCATCGGTCCAGGGGGTGGCCATGGCACCCCCGTGGGCCTCAAGTTCATCGTCAACCTCGAGCAGTGTCCCGGCGCCGCGCGTAATACCGACTACTCCACAGCATGAACCCAATACCTCCTACACCGTTATCGATGACGACGACTTTGACGAGAGCCTGGTTCTGGTGGAGACGCCCCCGCTCGGCCCGGTTCAGCCGCCAAAGTCTGTTACTAAGTCAACGTACGCTAACGGCGGCCACAGTACCCGCCCAGCCCGGTCAACAGTGCAGTCGCCTGGATCCACAGCCAATCAACCGCCCCCGCCGGCGGTGGATTACTTTGAGCTCGACAGTTTTGGGCCGGACGATATACCCTTCACTGACGAGGAGCCCCTCCACAGCGCCCGCTCTACGCCGTTCTCGGGCCTGGCCGGTGAACCTACCACATCATCTTCACCGGCCGGCACGTGGGTGAAGAGCCCCTCTCGTCCGAGCCAAATGATCTCGCCCACCCAATGTTTGCCATCGCCATTGACCCGAACGCCCTCCTTACACGCACCACCACCACCACCATTAGCAGTACAGTCTTCCACTATCCCTCCAGTTCTCGCTACTGGTGACACCATCCAGGCCCAACTGGCTGCCCTGATCCGCGAAAAGTCGCAACTTAGCGACCAGATCTGCGACCTGGAGGTCCTCCAGGACGACCCCCCTGCGGCCCAGGACCCACAGGACCTTACCCGGGAGATCACCCGGCTGCGGCAGCGCCGTGTCATCGTCGTGCGCTCCATTTCCGCCCTTCAAACGCAACGGTCCGCCAGCCCAAGTACCCCTGGTGCCTCCTCAGCCTGCGCCTATCAGTCCCTACCGTATCCTCCTGTCCCGTCGCTCGCCACAGCCCCGCAGCGCACTGTCCTGCCTGGACAGGGCCACCCTGGCCCTCCCAGCCACCACGACTTTACCATTGATGGTAGCGACGCCATGTGCGTGGATGCCGAAGCCTTCCTCCCCGAACTCGACTCGGGGTTTCGGACCCTGTTGGACACGGAACACCCGGCGCCCGCACGGATGTTTCCGCTCGACGACTCCGACGGGCCTGGCGCCCAGGTGCCGCGACTGACCGACGGCGTAGAACTTCCCGCCGCCTCCTACACACTGCACACCAGCGACCCAACTCAGCTACCTGGCGACAAGGTCCACCCGTGGTCGCGCGAGGTAGACAAAGTGCTCAAACAGGTATTTAAACTGAAGGCGTTCCGGTCCAATCAGCTAGCAGCGGTCAACGCCACCCTGGGCGGGCAGGATGTATTCGTGCTGATGCCCACGGGTGGTGGTAAGAGTCTTTGTTACCAGCTACCGGCCCTGGTCAACCAAGGTACCACGCGGGGCGTGACGATTGTGGTGTCCCCACTACTCTCCCTCATGCAGGACCAGGTTGAGCACCTGCTGAACTGGGGGATCCCCGCGGTATGCCTCACCGGGACGTTGAACGCCGAACAGCGACGGTTCGCCTTCGATCAGCTCCGGCGACCGGACCTTGTCCTCCGACTGCTCTATCTGACCCCGGAGATGATCAACAAGAGCCCGCAGGTTCAGGAGGCCATCGACCAGCTGCACCGTCGGCGGTGCCTGGCTCGTTTCGTGGTGGACGAGGCGCACTGCCTCAGCCAGTGGGGCCATGATTTCCGGCCAGACTATAAGGAACTGGGCATGCTCAAGCAGCGGTGGCCAGGTATCCCGTTAATGGCGCTAACGGCGACGGCCAACGACAAGGTTCGGTTGGACGTGATGCACAACCTTCACTTGGACCCGCAACGCTGCGCAGTGTTTGTACAGAGCTTCAACCGGCAGAACCTGTACTACGAGGTGCGCCACAAGAACGGCAAGACCATTTACGCCGACATCTACGCCTTCATCAAGTCGCAGTGCCCCGGCCAGTGCGGTATCATTTACTGCACCTCACGCCGCGCCTGCGAGGAGATGGCCGCCAAGCTGCGATCTGAATACCGCATGTCGGTCGAACACTACCACGCCGGACTGGAAAAAGACGACCGGATGCGGGTCCAACGGGACTGGCAGGCCGGCCGGCTGCTCGTCATCGTGGCCACGGTGGCCTTCGGGATGGGGATTGACAAGGCCAACGTCCGGTTCGTAGTTCACCACTCGCTCCCCAAGTCGCTTGAAGGATATTACCAGGAGACGGGCCGGGCCGGTCGCGACGGCCAGCCGGCGGTGTGTGTACTGTACTACTCCTACAAGGACAAGTCGAACATCGACTGGATGATCGACCAGAGTGAGGGCGATTGGGCCCAGAAGGAACAGCAACGGGCGGCCCTCCGTCAGGTCATCCAGTTTTGTGAAAATAAGACCGACTGTCGGCGTCAGCTCGTGCTAATCTACTTTGGGGAGCGGTTCGATCCGGGGCTCTGTCGGCGGACCTGCGATAACTGCCACACTCGCGGGTCGTTCGAGGAGCGGGATTTCACCGAAGACGCCCGCAATGTTGCCCGCTTGGTCAAGGAATTAACCAGCGGTAGCCAGTCCTTCGGGGAATCAGCTCCCGCCCGCCGGGGTCGCTGGGGCCGCGGCGGTGGTAGTGGCGGCGGCGGTCTCCGGATGACCCTTCTCCAGTGTTTAGACGTGTACCGTGGGGCTAAGACCGCCAAGGCGGCCGAATTTTCCACCCGTACGCACTACGGGTCCGGTAAACACCTTAGCCGACCCGAGGCCGAACGGTTGTTCCACCACCTGGTGTTTCGGACCGTCCTACGCGAACATTGTGAGGCAAACGGAATGGGGTTTGTCAACTCTTATGTAGGGCTGGGTCCCAGTGCCGATCAGTTGCTGAACGGTGAGATTCGGATTGCGATGCCCGTGGCCAGGACCAAGGCTGCCGCTAGCGGTGATGGCGGTGTTGTGAGGCGGACGAAGACCGTCGGGGTGGCGCGGGTTGCCTTACCGCCGTCCTTACCGACTAATTCACCGGCGGCGACAGCTGCTACTGTGCCAAATACCAGGCGAATGACCGCAGCAAAGCAAGCAATTAGATCACCAGCAGCCCCCACCATCAGCGCGGCTCCTCTCTCACGTACTACCGGGTCCGTTATGGCATCGACCCCATCGAAACCGGCCGCCCACCGCAAGGTGGCTACGACAGCTTCTGGTCCTCAACCATCTGTCTTGAGAATACTGGATGATGACGATGACGACGACGACCTGATTATGGCAGACGGTGGCAGCGTCTTCACCCCCAAGTCAACGCCGACGCCACGGAAACGTAGCCGCGTGGCCCTCCCTGCGAATGACTTTGATAAGGACACACCTATGTTTGACGATACGCCCGGCCCGCAACCACCACCGGCCAAACGCAACCAATCCGAGACGGCTGTACGGACGACGGCGAGGCGGAGGGCGGCTAAACCGCCCACGATTATTGATGACGACGATGGTACTAATGGTGACGACGACGACGATGGCGACTTTGCCCCGGGCAATCGCTTAGCAGCTTCGACGCGGGTGCTCACTCAGTCTCGCCATTTCGGAGCTGCAAGGTCCGTCGCGACGACGACGACCACGGCGATGAAGAGGACACCAGCCGCGGCGGCGACGGCACTGTCCGGCCCTAACGGTGGTGGGTTTGTTTCATTATCAGGTAAGTGAGCCTTATCGTCGGAGTTAGAGCTCTCCCTTTAGTCACCCCCTAGCCTGTGTTACAGTGGTGAACACTATATATATATATATACTTGGACTAATTCATGATTACTTTGGTAACCCTCGAATTTCCTTGCGGATACACTAGCCGCAACCGTGGCGGTGAGCCCCCACACTCGACTCAAGGCCAGCCTGGCCAAGTTTCAATACCAACCTTAGCGTGAGGTGGTGTCAACCGATTGTCGTCTTATTACTTTTATTGCCATAGAGCCCCCTCCCCTCCCGCTTCCTTGAATGGCTGGCCCTTTGTGCGTGTACCATAAAAAACATCGTACTTTACTTGCACCTTGCTCAACTAACGACCAAAGGGGTATTCTAGCAACTACTGCATGACCATACTACACACTGGCCTACCCTTTTTTTGAATTGCCGATGCGTTGAGCCCAAATCCGTTCGAAATGTTGCAGCCGCTCTTCTGTTGGCACAGCCCCAGGGCGGTCATTCTTCCCTCCTGCTTGTCTCGTTGGACAGATCGCTTGTTCTATCCAGACGGTGTGCTTTTCGTCCGCCATCCTTTTTTTTTCGTTGGGGGTGGGGCTAGTGTCTACCTCGCCACTTACGCCCAGGTCTGCCTCACCGAATCCTTGTAATTGTCCCATGGTATATTTCCTGCACGATCCAAAGTGGTTTCCACTCCTGTCAAAGATAATCACCAATTACTGCATATACGTGTACCACACGTGGGCACCAGGGCTAGTTTTCATCCTTGGTAGATCGCTACCGTGCATCCTGAAAAGTATTGAAGAAGGGCCTTGGTCGGAATTAGCTGGTATACTCTTATTTAGTAGCTACGCAATGTACTCGCCCAGCCCTTCACCTTAGCTGGGGCCACATCAGGGCGAGCCGACGCTATTCCAAGCGTGGTTTCATACAAGTGAAAGAACGCAGAAAATGAAAGTTATTATAAAGGCATCTGCTCCCCTACGGCAGTGTAAGGCTTGTCCCCCCCTAGCTCTAACATACTTTATGTTTGTAGTTGGTGACCACCATCTAGTTCCTGCAACGTTAACTATAACCCGCCGCACATTTCTTATCACCATTAACCTCCTTATATCTTGTCGCATTCCGTTTTTTGCAGTCCATCCCCGACTAGTCTGTCTTTGAACAGCCCGCACCTCACAGCTATGGTGTTTATCACCCGACCCTCGCTTGGCATGCTAGTCCTCGCGCTTACCTCCTCTATGATCTTGTCTTCGAACGACGCGTATAGACGGTTCGATCTGGTCGCGCCTGTAGACTCGGGTGGGATCGACATCCTAGTGCAGTACACCTAATTCGATAATCGCACCTGGTCGGGCCTTCTTTCTACACCTGGAACTGAGGAAAACGCCCAACCCTTTGGCCAAGGTCCCTCACCGACCCATCTACCTCTTGGCCCTTTTGACGAGCATAACTTTTTCGAGGGGTAAGATGTATCACTATGGCCTTCGTATAGCACAGTGCCACTATCGGACCAGCGTGTGCATCTGCCTATCACGAGGTATGACAGCTCAGCAGCAGCCAGCAGACTTCACGGCGAGGTTGGTCCGCTAGTAAAACAAGACGAGCCTCCGGCACCTTATCCCCCAAGCTTCCCGGTTGATACCACTGGCTACCGGCAGTCCGGTTCACGAACGCTACCTCGCCGTCCCTTAAGCCCACCAACTACGTACCCTAGGTCCCCAGAAGAGGATATCTACGCCCTGGGTATGGAGGGACAACGGTCAGCATATAACCCAAGCCGAACTGCCACGACTGAGACCCACAGCGACAGCCTACTTGTAGAAGAATGTAGAGAGTCTCAGGCGCTTGGGGTAGTCTCCCCGATTACTTACAGCCGGAACCCCCCGGAGAACTGAAACGGCACGGCTACAAAACCACCTTAACACCTATTACCAGCGTCTAGGTCCCGCAGGCGCAAAGGTTCGGGCAGGCGTCCCCTATAGTCCCGTTTTTCAATTGTTATTATCTGATAATCAACCCAGGGTTGTCTCGGCGTCAGTAGCCCACATTAAGCGCTTACATAAGCAACCTGGCTTGTCCGGTCGACTCTACCGTACTTACTGGGACGCTAAAAACCATTGTGGGGTGACCGAAGTCGTTATGGACCTAGAGCATGGCGACTGCAGAACTGCCGACTCGTGCCGCCCAGGTAATAGATCCTGGGGTAAATTTCTTTGTGGTTGATCACAACGCATTCGGCAAACCCGCCGAAACTATCTTTGCGAAGGCACACACTAGCCGGACTTTACAACGCACACGAAAGAAACTTAAAATTAATGGTATAACTAGGTTAACAAATATGACCTGGGTTGATGCCTATGCCAAGGCATAAAATATACGAAGCCACCCGGATCGCAGGAGCTATGAATGAGATAAATATGGTTGATTTTGTTATCTTCGTAGGGTCACCTACAGTGCTTGTCATGTAGTTTTATATAAAGGTTGACTGTTTGACCACCGTACCCTCGGAGGGAAGGGTCTATAGTGATGTCTGTCCTGGCCTCTAACCAATCACCACCAAATTAAGGGGGGGACAGTGGAAAGCCACCCGGCGCTCTCAGCGCGTGCTCCTCAGACATGTGCTAGAGGCCTTCCTTCACGTGCGAAGCAGAGTGAGGGACTAGGGGAATACGGTAGCAGAGAATAGGACGGGGGTGTTTGACTGGCCATGTGTAGCGCCTATTAATTACACCGCTTCCTTCATGGACCATCCAGCCACAGAGTCTACCTAACACGGAGGCTCAGAGCCAGCACGAATAATAAGGAGGCTTGGTCGCGGCCATTTACACCTCTCACACCCAGTGGCTTTTTTTCCAGCCTTGTCGACCCAACAACGCCTCTACCTCGCTTCCAAGGCCTCCCCCATCCTAGAGGGCCGGAATGACCTCCTTGACCCTCTCTACTCCGCCTTTCTACAACCTCCCTCTCCCTCCTAACAATCCGCTCTAACTCGTTCATTCAGGCCACACGACACGCATACACCTCCCCTCCCCTCCCCTCCCCCACCCCTGCTCGCCGTTTGACATCGTTACTCCACACCCATATACACACGCGCGCGTGCAACCACATACCCATTACTGCCATGGTCGACCCATCGAGACAACGGCCCGACGTGGATGACGACGGCCTGGATGACCTGCTCGATAATGTACTTGACGACTTCCAAGCACATGCCACTAAGCCCCCCGGCTCGTCCGCTTTCACCGATGCGAAGAAACCGACGCCCTTCGGGCCGGCACCCGCTAGTCAGTTATCTTCGAACGCCAAGGCAGCCTCTGAAGGCCCCGCCGCCACGGCGGAGGCATGGCTGACGGACGATTTCGAAGAAGAGTTTGCCCGGCAACTGGCCGAGGGCATGGGTAGTCTCATGGGGGACCCCAGCGCGAACGATAAGGACGTCAAGTCGGCAATCGACAGTCTGTTAAAGGGCCTTGAAGGTACCGGCTTGGATGATTTGATGGGCGCCTCCTCTCTACCCAAAGCTCCGGTCAGGGCAGACACATCGGCCCGGGCCGCACCCGAGTCGTCGCCAGCGGCCTCTTCACCACCACCGCCCAAACCCGCGGGCGAGTCCCAGAGTTTCCGTGACAAAATCCAGAGTACGATAAATAAGCTGGACAGCAGTTCCGAGCAGGCCGACGTAAGTGTTACACTGACTTTGCCACTGGCTTGTGATCCCCCGAAGGCCGAGGGGCCGCCTGGCATGTTAAGTCACCCGCCCGCTCCCCTCCTCCATATACATTTAGCTCGGACACTTCTAATCTTGCCTTGATGTCTCTCCTTCCGTACCGCCCAAACCCACCCTGATTTCCCAGACCAACCTTTCGGACCAAAACTTTGATTCGATGTTTGGCGATATGATGAAACAGATGGAGGGTATGGCCGACGGCGGTAACTTCGAGGACATGGTCCTGGGACTCTTGACCCAGGTGATGACCAAAGATGTCCTTTACGAGCCTATGAAGGAGCTGTCGGTTAAGTACCCCGACTGGCTGGCCGAGCAGCGGAGCAAGATGTCGGCGGAAGACCTCGGACCCTACGAACGGCAGTATGAGTACGTGCGACAGATTGTGACATTCTACGACGCCCCGGATTACGAGGAACGGACCAAGAACGAGGATGGCCAGGCCGAGCTGCTGGACCTGATGCGTAACATGCAGGACTGCGGTCAACCTCCTAAAGAACTCCTCAAGGAGATAGCGCCCGATATGGAGCATGGGTCGGATGGCATGCCCAAGCTACCCGGTATGGACAACTGTAGCATAATGTGATGAGGCGGTGATACTTCGGCGGGCCTTTTTCGTTTTGTTTCCTGCACTCCCCCCCCTTTTTTTTTTCTTTTGACTGTCCTGTGTAGGAGCTCGTGCCAGTCTTCGTCTGGACCATCACCCGTGGATATAAATTAAAATAAAAGATAACAAACGGGGTTTTGGACAATATCACAGGTTTGCTCAGCCCAATGTGTTTGATTGAAAAGGGGCAAATCAACGACCACACATAAGAATAAGCATATGCCCGGTGCAAAGCCTACTCACTAGTCACGCGGGCGTATATGGCTTAGCCAGGGTTGGCCAAGGGGGGGGATATGTCTACAACGAAAACCCCTCGAGAACCTCCACAGCCTGCACAGCGGATTGGTGGAGTGAACAAGCGGGGAAAGCTACTGTGAAGGCTGCGGCCAGGGCCAAATACATGTGCTGCACTGTCTTTTCACCACGAGTATAACGTTCTTGTTCCTCTCCCCCGACCCTCCGACCCACTCCAGAACCGCCACACCCACACAACCCATAGTTCTAGGTTGCTGCCCTCTACCTCCAGGTTATTTACCAGGCTCCGCTTAACGACAGACCTGACGCTGTGCGGGATGACCCGGTGACCTTGCGCTTGTGCTCCACGACACTTCAACGCCTTGCCCATTCCTTCGGCCATTCAAGCCGGTGCGCATTCATAAACCCGACACGGCCCCATCGCCCGCCATACCCTCGTCCCGGCTACCAAAGCACAGCCTAGTTGCCCTTACACTGTTGAACCAACCTTCCTGCACCTTCATCCCCGGCCGCCACAGGTCGTCAGACCCATCCCACTCTGTCGCCATGGAGTGCGTCGGATGCCACGCGGAGTTTACCGCATTCTACTGCCAGGACTGCCTCGACGAAAAGTAACTAATCGCAATGAGGCAAGCGCTACGCTTGTATATCGCCGACGTAATGACGTTCGATAGAGCGACCGGACGGCTCAAGTCCGGCCTCCTCCTGGCCTGTATATCCGCCGTCGTACCAATAGCTCTAACCTGTTGTGTGATACCTGCAACCCGTCGTGCCTCCTCTCCACCTTCCCCCCCTCTATGAACCGCGAATACAGGGTGGCTAAACATCGCAAGCGGCTAACGCGCATCAAAAAGAAGAAGAAAATCGCTGTCCGCTCCGTTACTATGCTGCTAACTTCGGGGCCTCTCCAGCACAGCCGCAAGACCATTGAACTCCAAGATGCCAAACGCCGGGCTGGGGCCCTCGAGGCCCAGATTGAGACCATGCGACGACACCTGACCGAAGGTAGGTGTGTTTTAATACGTTAGAGCCGAAGGGCCGGTCCCTCCCTCCTCTTTCCCCACCCCCTCCATCACACTTGTAATGCCACTATGACGCGGCCATGCTGACTAGGTGGCCCACAAGCAACGCCGTCGCTATACTAGAACCCCGGCCCGACCTAACACCTTGTCATTTCCCCCACCCCGCGGTCCCTCCCACCCTCTGTTCTTTCGACGTGCTAGAACGTGAATCGTTGCGAGAGCGTCGGCAGGCATTCGAGGTCCGTCAGGACAGACTTCGTCGGGTCCGGGCCCAAGCGGTCAAAGACCGACGCCACTGGATGGCACTCTACGACTTGACGATGCCTTCGCCATCAAACGCCACCTTGGACTCCTCGATCGACGCGAACCCCGCTGAACCTACCACGGACCCCTTCACCTCGCTCTTCACGAAAGTACCTGATCCGTATCTCGCCGAGGCCGCCCGGTTAGACCGTAGCCTCGATAAAGGCCAGCGTATGCTGGCGGTCGAGCTCCTCTTCATCTTCGATCTCAAGTTGGTGCGTATCCGGGCCTCATCGGCGTCGTTTCAGGCCCCTGGTGACGGTCTGGTGGCACATGTAGGAAGTCTGCTGTGGCCCACGGCCAACGAATGGCATAGTAAGTACCGTGGTATGAGTGAGCGGGTTGGAACCGGCAATGGGGTAGACTTACCGGAAAATGGTATCAGCTGCTACAAATCCGTACTTACTCACGTCTGCTCTCACCTCTCCCCGTGAACGTGGTCCGCCATCCCAGAGTTCCCTGCCGATTACGTGAATGCCTGCCTAGGCTATGCCCTCCACCTGCTCGACACCCTGGTTCGGTACTACGATGTCCCGTTACCATTCGTCTTCACTATAGCCGGAGCAGAGACGGTTATTTTTCCCAACTGGGCCCGGCGGCGGAAAGAGTAGGTTGTTTAATTCAGGTCGCCTTCTCTGACGGTCGTAGAGATGGACCGTTACTCAGCTACGCATACGCCGCGGCTGAAACTCTAACCTACAGGTTAGGATAACGAACTGATTGTTATTATCATCATGCTTATTTTACCCTACATTGTCATACACCTGACCAGGATCGTGCCACTATACATGACTGACCACAACTTGGACCGCTTTGCGATTGGGTTGTCGATGTTCAACTACAACGTACTCTACCTGTGTTCCTTACAGGGCCTCGACATTCCTCTGTCCATGGTATCGCAGTCCGCCATGAATCTTCGCGCGGCCTGTCTGAAATCGCAGCCCCGTGAGGCCAGGTAAGTGAGAATTAGGCTAAAGCACCCGCATAGTTAACCACGAGCGTCGTAACGCCCACGACTGGATTTAACGGAAGAAATAAAAATAGCGGCGACGACACTAACCCCCTCCTACCCACCATTTCCTCTGTCCCCTCCCCTTCCATATTAGCGAGCTCCGGCCCTACCCGCCCTCCACGCAATTCGCCCACGGTTTCTATGAGGTGGTGCGGCACACGCTGGAGTTGTACACGCGCGACCCGTCCATTCCTAGCAAGGCCACTGCTTACCTACGTGAATTGCGCTTCTGCGAGGATGACATGGACCAGTTCGAACGGGAGGACGAGGAGAAGTGGGACATTATCGACAATGAGGGTCGCACTGTATCCTTTAACGAACTCTCGGAGTAGGAACCTCACGCTCGATTTCTTGCCGGGCTATCCGTGCCACTGTACCTGTATATCTCACCTGTACCACCTGTACATCTTTAATATGATACTGTTATCTCCATAAACGTCGGTACACCAGGGGCCGTTGCTCTGTGTGCACAGAGACGGGCGGAGGCACACACACCCCCCCCCTCTACCCGGATCAGTGATGACGGGCCTATCACCGGCGGCCACCCTGTGCTTTGTGTGCCCTGACGGCCTCTCCGGCCTCCACCACGCTGCAGCCACGCTTTCATGAGACACACAATCCACTTCCCGGATTTTATTAAACCCCGCGCGTGGGAAATTACTCGAGCTGGTAAACGGGAATTTGGCACCGCCATTGGGCCCTGAGGGGCTTCAGAAGGGCGCCTCCCAACGGAAGGCGTGGCGCGCTTAGACGAATAAGGCGCAGTGCGCGCCCTCGAACGATCGGGCCAATTTTTCGATACGAGAGGGCGCTCTTCCTTTGGGACGTTCGGCGGGGCCTGCCCCTTTCCCGTTTCGCCGTCAACGGTGGAGATCGAGGGATAGTCGGCAAGGTAATCTTGGCAGAGGTGTGAGAGTAGCAGCCTCGAGTGGCACAGTATTTAGACGGCCCTGGATCAGTGTGCTCGGGATGGGTGGGGGATCAGCTGGAGTGCGCTGGCATCTCGCCGATACAGTCCTGTTGTCCGGGATGAAGGGAGTGGCGACGGCGGTTTATCGTGACGTCGCCGTGACCCGAAAGAGCGATTCGTTGTAGGCAGGTGCCGGCTATATTTCTGTAGCCCCTCCTCCTCCCTCATCCACTGGCGTTGACAAGTGTTTTTTTTTTGTGTGTGTACTGTCTCCCTCCCACTGAATATCTATCGCCGACCATTTTGACCTTTTGCGCAACGTTGCGGGCGGGGTTGCAGGGCTGGGATAGGGCATCCGACATCACAAAACCCGCCCTACTGCCGCCGATTGCTATGTCCTGGTACAATACGTGTATGTGGGGAGGGTTATGGGAGGGGCGGCGACCCCCACGGACAGGCAGCTACGCCGCGTCGGCCCCCCCGCCTCGCCGCATGTTTTTTTCCCACCCTGCCCCGCCACTACGCCATCCGTGTATTCCCGGGAAGATTTCCCCGTACTTAGGTGGCCATGAGGCAGAGATAGAGGCAGCAGCCCCACTACGCCCCTCCCCCTTACGAATCCATCCAATATCCTTGTCGCGTTGACCTCCTCCCCCACCGCCATGCTTTTGCGCTCCATTTCTAACCTGGCACCGTCCGTCCTTTGCCCTCTCCCTTACCAACCTTCTTCTACCTACTACTTTATTCGCTCCTCCCCCTTCCTATTCTACTTTTCCTCCTTACTGGCTTACCCCCACCCTCCCTAACTCCCTCCCTATTGAACCGCACTTTTAGTATTGGCTTATTTTGTTGACCAGTCTCCTGTCCGCTCATTCCATTCGGTCGTCCTCCCCGAGTCCGTACCGCAGACCGCCACCACCTTTGATACCGTCTTGTATATAGACTAACGGCCGCGCTCGGCTTTGACGACCGCTAAGCAACACGTCCCTTCAAAAGGTCTTTTAGGGTATAGATCCTTAGGTAGGTAGGCAGACAGACCCGTTAGGACGCCGCGGTGCAAAGTGCCCAAGGGAGAGTGGGCGGGCGCGCGCGGAATGCGCCTGCCAGCACAGGTCCTTCCCGCCACTGACAGGAGCAGGGCTGCTAGCGGTGGACATTTCCAGTAGCGCAGCGGCTTAATCCCGCAGCCATGCTCGGCCCGGGCTCGAGCTTACCAGTGCGCACGACTGCTAGCCCTCTGAACTGGGGTTAGGCGGTTTAACCACGCCAGCCTGGTCAGTGAAGGGGAGGTCATGGTATGACCCCGTAACCATCCTTATGACACCTCTAACCCAACCCCACCACCTCTCCCCCTCCCCGCGTCCGTTCTCACGTTTGCTTTTTCGATCCACTGCTATCTATCTTCCCTGCACTAGACTGCTACGCGCACGACCACGCCATGTCGAACCACTCGCCTCCTCCTTCGTCCCACCATGGCCACGACGACTACGACGACGTGAAGGAGCAGGACCGTTTCCTGCCTATCGCCAACGTGGCTCGTATCATGAAGCGCGCACTACCTGACAACGCCAAGATCGCCAAGGAGGCTAAGGAAACCGTACAGGAGTGCGTCTCGGAATTCATCTCGTTCATCACCAGCGAGGCCAGCGACCGTTGCCAGCAGGAGAAGCGTAAGACCATCAACGGCGAGGATATTCTGTGGGCCATGCAGTCCCTTGGTTTCGAGAACTATGCCGAGGCCCTCAAGATTTACCTCCAGCGATACCGGGATGTAAGTGACCGAGGCTTTCAGGGCTTAAGTTGAAGAGTGGGTTTCAACTTGGAGCAAGGTGTGATGGGTCTATAAAGTGAGATAACCCGGGAGCCAGGGAATTGTCTATCGTCTCCGACCCACTACAGCCCACCGTATACCTCACCGATCAAGCCGATTGCTAACCCTGATTGCATCGTTGCCTACCTTATACATATATATATATATATATATCATACTACACAACTTCACCAGACCACCAAGGTCGAGAAAGACCCGCATGGCGGAAAGCCTGACGGTGACGAGATGGGCGGCCAGAGCCATTTCCCCGAACACAGCGGGTTAACGTTCATCAACCAAAACCAGGGCCCACCAGGCCCCTACTACTAAACCACCCCCCTCCCTTTCCTGTAGGCGACTTCGCCGATGTAGTGCGGAACTTCATTGCTCCGTTACAAACAAACAAAAAAAAGACAGAACGTCTCCAAGCAGCATGATCTCCCCCACCCCACCCCATCACCGTCGTGTATTCTCTCGCCTCTAGAATAACCCACCTAATTATATGTAGTTGTAGTTCACCTCGCCGTAGATAATTTTAGTTAAGAATCACAATAAATCTGCCATACCTATATCCACAAGTTCTCTGTTGATTTATCATCATCTACTGTATTTTACAGAGGTGTTCACATAGCAGAAAATTTATTTTTGCGCCTACTGAGATGAGAATTGTGCGCTACCCACTCGCCAACTGTGCGTCTTGGGTGACGCGTTGTTTACACAGGCCGTGGCCAGCTAGTATGCGTCGTCGCATTTTGCGTCAGAACGAGTGGATACTGCGTTGCGTCTGTTGCTGTTGATGTCGCTGAAGCCAGGTCCTCGAGCTGCACCGACAGTGCCAGGTAGATGCTACTTGCCATACCAGCCGAGATCAATTCCATCGATGATTATTGTGTTTGGAATAATCGCCAGCTTGTGATCGCAGCCTTAACAGCGACCTCTCACCTGGGTTCGGAACGATCACGATAAGCTGAGTCCATCGAAGTCGCCTGCACCGTTTGATGCATTATCCTACGATGAGTCGTTCTTAGGATAGCATGCTTCAGTGTCCTCTCGTCTCTCTCATGTTGTGTTTTTCCCTGCTGATTTTCTATGATGTATTCATCACTGCTGTTACTTCGCATCAGCTGTTGGAAGTTAAGGCCGGAATGGATATATAGTATCTGTCCGCCGGCCGCCTCAGTAAACAAGAGACTGCCCTATAACCCTTTACTTTTATATCGTATTCGCAGCCCCCATGTATTTAATACACCATAATCCTCTTGAGCCTCTGGGCCAATGGCGAGGTTCCGGAGTGGTTCCAGTGTACAAAGTCCCAAGATGATGGTGGTGGTGGTGGTGGTCTGGCGCCTGCCAAGGCTGCAAAGTGCAAGGCCACTACTACGTCTGACAAGAAGCCGCGGGTGAAGTGCCAGTACGATGGCTGTTCCCCACCAGGTCCATAAAGCACTTTCTGGCCCTGTTATCGCAGGGCTAAGCTGTGACAAAAGCAAAGTACTCGTGCCGCTCTCCATTTGATGTATTGGAGGGGAGGCACCCTAAAGGCGAGTCGGCTGGGCAGAGAAGCCTCATCCGAGAAATGGATGGAATAACTGCCGCCTGCTGTGAGCTAACGTACTAATAGGCACGACCTTTGGCCATTCTGCTTTCTCACTTTGCCATAGGTTCATCAACGCATACGCACTCACAAACGGCTCGGCTCGTTAAACGCACAATTTGCCTCCATCGAAACGCAAATTCACGAGACACACGCCGCAAAATACTACACGCTAGCAGCGTGATATCCATCATCGCATGGCGTAAACTCGTTGGCAAATAATATTAAATTTACTTGTGAAACCGGGGATCAATTGACCCCGCCACCCTTCCAACCTAGAACGTGGAATGACGTGGCCCCGAAACGACCTCTAGCCCCCCCCACCTAGTCGCCGTAACTGAGTAAGTACATGGCCTGCGATGCCTTCCAAGCCTCGACCTGCTGTTCCACTTTACTTGTCCGTGGCATTTATACATTTCTGTACTTCTTATTATCAGCACTGTACCGCTCACCTTCCCCCCGAAACTCGCCATCGCTAGCATTTCCCTTTTCGCCCCTCATGACCGCCGTTCCTCCCTCCTCCTCCAACGTCATGGACTACCTGGGCTTCGCTTACGCCGGTACCGTCGCCCTGGGCGGGGTGATGGGGTTCGTCAAGGCGGGAAGTGTGCCCTCGCTCGCTGCCGGACTCGCCATGGGCGGGCTCATGGCCCTCGGTGCCCAGCGTGCCAGCAACAATCCGCATGACGTCTACCTCGCGCTTGGTAAGTGATGTGCGAGCGTGTTTCAGCCTTGAGGGAGCGGGGGGGATGAGTCTCTTTCTCCCTGGGCAACGGAGTAAGCAGACGGGTGCCTTACCCCCTTCCCTTCCTTTCTTCAAAGCTTCTATATACTCATATCCCTGGTCCTGAAACCACTGTCCTCACGCTGCTTTTCATACTCGCCGTGCCATGGGATATACAGGCGTGAGCGCTACGCTGCTGGGCCTGATGGGCTCGAAATTCCTTAAGGGCGGCAAGTTCATGCCGGCCGGTCTGGTGGCTGGTATGAGGTAAGTACTATCTTAACTACGTTCTGATTAGGCGGTGGCTAATGCGCTACCACTTTAATCTGCGGGCTGCCTAGTGTTTTTTATCGACCGATAATCCCCCCTCACCCGTCGCGCACCCTCCAACGTGATCAATTATCTCCATACATCTTCCGCGTTGTGTTACCCAGCCTCGTGATGACCGCGCGCTACGCCTACCGGCTCCTGGCCTAAACTTGTCGGGCAAGGGATATAGTCGGTATACTCAAACGCCCGCCGATCCCTTTACATCAAGGCTGTCCTAGCCCAAGTCACAAATCAAGGAACTTTATGGTTAATAAATTGGGATTGTATCTCTGAACAGACACGGGCTAGTGTAGATTACGATTCGCGGCAGCCATATCAAACCTCCCATTTGAAACCCGTCCTGTGATCTGACTTGGGCCGGGGGAGGAACCCGGGGAGGGTGTTTGGTCCGGATGGAATGTTCTCCTGGTTCCTCAGAAAAGGTATATTATTAGGTGAGCTGCCTAAGCATCTGTCGCCACCGGCGGTGGTGTCATGGTGACGGCCGTGAAGGACACGTAAGGTCTGAAGGGGGGGTGATAGAGCCGGCCGCTCTGGCATATGTACTACTTTTTGTGCGATACTGTTGGCTAGTTTCGTCCGCTCCGCAGTCACTGCAAGTCCGTGGTGATGTTATCTGATGAGTATGATCGGAGGGAGGGGTGGATTGCGTATGGCAATAAGGGGACCTCCGACGGTCCTGTCAGGAATCGCACAATACCTTCCACCATGCTGGTAGCCAATCCAGCCCCTCTCGGCGCTCACGTTATCTGATGGGCCGGCCGAAGTGGACGGGTATATCGCGGGGATTTAAAGTCTGCCTCTCTCTAGTGGCTGGGTAGTAGGTCGTCAAGGTGACAGCCACAAATCACGCGGCCACATGCCAGCTTGGTATACCCCCCCCGGACCTTTTCGACCGTTCTGCTTGTGTTTCCGATGGCATTATTGGTCCAAGTATCCGTGGCTGACTAATTCGGTGCCAGCCATCGCCAAGGAAAATATATCCACTATTGCTGAACCCTACTAACCTCTCAATTCCCCAAGGTTAGATCTGCCAATTCCTTACGCGCAGAGATTGGCAGTCCTCCCTATATAGTAAAGTCTTTTACAGGCGACGTAGCCCTGAAGCCTAAGCGCGTTACCTAATCGAGAAAGGGACGGGATCGGTGCGGCACCCTTACTTGGCCGATACTCCACCGCTGTCCCAGCCTTAGACTCAATGGGATCAATGGCGCGATTGGCCCCAGTCAATAGCCCTTGAACTGTTGAAAATGGTGCAATGAGTGTTCTCGGATGATAGAGAGTTGGATTTGGTCGATAGCCCGGTCGCAGATTCTCTGTCCAACGTAACTTTAAAATACTTTTCCTAAAGGCTTTCGGGGAGGGGTTGGGGAGAGCCGCCGCCGGAGGCTCTAGTGCCAAGCCTTGGAGGTGGTGTCACCCCCCCCCGGTTGGTAATAGTATTCTGGATTCCCAGCAGACATTAGTTTCGACAACGACGGCCACGTCCAGCCCCCTCCCCTCCCTCCTGCTAAGCCTCTGGCATCGTGATAAAGCCCTGAGAGGCCAGGGCCGAGGTCGTTGGGGGGGGCAGACGGAGCAGACCCAACGCTTCCATGGCCAGGGGTCGAGCAACGTTGCAGGTGGACGTGCCGCTGTGGCGGGGGGTCAGTGGGGAGCTCCCAGGTCTAAGCGTGTCCAGCCACTGCAGACTGGAAGGACCAGGGAGGGACATGGAAAGGTTGGGGAGGGCGGACGCGGTTCTGCCAGTGCAGGGCTCCGCAGGCTGGTACGACCCATCCCTTCACACACCAATGTCTCAATTAGGATCTCTGACTACTCTCTGATGTGGTCCTCGCCGTACATTACCGGCCCATCCGCCTAACCTGGCTTACCATGGGCGCTACAGCTCCCTCCCCTGGGTCTCCCATCAATCTGTTCCATCCATTTCCGCCAATGCCCGCCTTTCTCCCCCCTTATCCTCACCACCTGCTTGTGATATATATATAAGGCGGGCCATCCGGCAGCTCCACCTCCACCGCTGTCACTCTTATCATCATCACCATTTCGCCCCTGGCCGTGTCGAAGCGTTTCGTATCTTGTCCATCCCTGATCAGCGCTCTCGCCGCTCATACATCCCCTTGTTTCCCCCCCTCTTTCCCCAGCAACGCTCAACCTGGCGACCCTCACCGCTACGACCCGGCTGCTCCGTACCGGCTTCCCTTCCCTCTTAGCACCCCACTGCAATTCCCTTCGCTCCTCATTCCTTACCACCACCGCCTCCATCCGCACCTTCACCATGTCTACCGACGCCGCCACCTTCTACGACCTCAAGACCAAGACCCTGGACGGTAAGGACTTTGACTTTGCCGAGCTCCGCGGCAAGGTGGTTCTCATTGTCAACGTGGCCTCCAAGTGCGGCTTCACCTCCCAGTACAAGGGCCTGGAGGAAATCTACCAGCGTTTCAAGGACCAGAACGTGACCATCCTGGGCTTCCCGTGCAACCAGTTTGGCGGCCAGGAGCCCGGCGGTGCGGAGGAGATTGCCACCTTCTGCTCCACTACCTACCAGGTCACCTTCCCCATCATGGAGAAGGTCGACGTGAACGGGAACGACGAGTCGCCCGTGTTCAAGTACCTCAAGAACAACTCCAGCAAGACCCTGGGTCTGTTCTCGCGCATCAAGTGGAACTTTGAGAAGTTCTTGATTGACCAGAACGGCAAGGTCGTCCATCGTTACAACTCCACCGCTTCCCCTGAGAGCATCATCCCCGAGATTGAGAAGCTGCTGGCCAACGGTGGCCAGAACTGACTGGCCGGTGGGACCACCGCGCCCTCGCCTTCGCTCTAGGCTCCGGGTTGCTACCCCGGTGATAAGCTTTTCTTATTATTATTACTCTGGTACACTTCCTGTTTTATTATCTTTCACCTTGACTCCTTTTCCCTATTTTTACCTGGGAAGAAGAAGAATCCTGTTGTAGCATAGCGCTAGTACCATGTCCGGTTGAGCAATGTAGTAGTAGACCAATAAACTCTTAGCCGCACAATCAGCCCTTCCAGTTGGTTTAACTGCGTTCTGAATAACAAAAATCGTCACTTAACCGGGAGTCTGGACGCCAGACGCCAAGTGACGTCAGCACCATCACGTCTAGCATTGCCTTTCACCATCGCCGGGCTGATGAGCTCTTGAAAAGGAGGGGCGATGAGTAAAAGGGGCAGTCTTGGCTGCATGGTTTTATTACCCGAAGCGTGAAGGTGGCAGCAGATGTGAGGTTTAACCACGGCGAGGGACGAAAGGATGGGAGGAGGGATAAGAGGGTGTGGGGCTAGCATGTAGTAACCAATGCATGTCCGCTACACATATCAGAGGTTGAATGGCTCGTTACTTCCGACGCCTTCGCGACGGGAGATAAACTTCATGAGGTCCAGCTTGGTCACGACGCCGAGACAGAACTTGCGCGAGGAATCGGTCACGAAGGCCACGCTATGGTGCTCAAAGAACCGGGCTAGCTCGTTGAGCGGCGTGCTGGGCGTAATGAGTTCGTAGCGTGGCTGCTGTTGGCGCTGCATGGCGCCGGTAGGGGTATGGGGTGGGGCCAAGGAGGCGTCACCGTCCGGCTGCTGCCCGGCATTCGACGACCTCGCTTGACCGTGGGCAGGCAAGGTTCGGAACCGGTACATCACGTCCTCCACGGGCTGCCGGAGATCCGCCCGGCCAACGTCCAAAAGCGACTGCAACGTGGTGAGGGTAATGTAGCCGACCAGTTTACGGTGGTGTGTGATGACGGGCAGCTGGGAATAATCCCGCTCCATCATGATATCGAGAGCGGTCGAGACGAGGTCCGACGGGGCGATACTGACGGCGGCGGGCAGTTGGAGGTCCTCCACACTGGCCCCACGGTACTTGTTGACCAACTGGTAGTGCAGCTGGCGCGCCAGGGGGGCGTCCATAAGGTCGTGGTTGAGTAGCCACTCGTCGGCTAGGAGGGTTGATCCATAGTTGCGAGCGGTATCGCTGAGAATGGCGAGGGCACGCTCGCCGGCCTTCATGGCCGTACGAGCGTAGGCGTGGACAGCGGCCACGACCGCTCCGGAGGAGACACCAGCAAGGTACCCCGCACGGACGAGACGGCGGGCGGTCGAGTAGGCCATGGTATCATTAACCGGGATCCATGCGTCTACAGCGGCAGGGTCCAAGGCGGGAGGGACGGCGTGCCCACCCAGGTCTTCGAGTTTCCACTGCTGGGAGATGAGCGCTGACCGGGTGGTTACCGTGCCGGTGTTGTCGTTCGAATGGCCACTCATCGCCTGAGCCCCTTCGCGGATAAAAGATGCGGTAGGCTCCACCCCGACAACCCGGAGTGCCGGTAGAGTACGTTTGAGGTGGTGAGCCAGCCCCGTGATGGTGCCGCCACTCTCCACCCCCACTACCAGGACATCCAGTCGACCACTACACTGCGCCAAAATCTCCTCGGCCATTTCACGGTACACATCATCCACCGAAAAAGTCCCGGAGGCCAGATCGACCAGAATGGCTCCAGGAGTCTCGGTGGCCAACTGGCGGGCCACGGAAATACAGCTTTCAGGGGCGCTGGGCAGGACGTGGTCGGACACGCGTACAATCTCGACGTCTAGGGCCTTGAGCAACGTGATACGGTCCTTGGACGTGCGTTCCGGAATCACCGCTGTTACACGGTAGCCCAGGGGGACGGTCAGGGTGGCCAAACTGATGGCTAGGTTACCAGAGGACGGCACCACCAGTGTCGTCGATTGGGCGGTATGGCCGTCGCCGGGAAGGGGGGCGGAGGTAGTCGAGGCGCCCACGGTCCGGCCGTTTTGGGCAGCTTGTGCGGGTGGTGGCAGTTTGCCGACTAGGTATCGGGCGACGCGGTCGGTTGCAGCGCCGAATGGGTTCAGGTATTCCAACTTGGCTAGTAGTTCGACGGCGGGAAGTGGCTCGCCAATGTCGGTGGGTACCTTCAATTGGACAATCGGTGTATTGCCGACCACCGACACCAGCGTAGGGAACGACGAGGCGGGGGCTGTAGGGTGCTGTTCGGTCATGCTGGGAATGCGGAGTAGGGCGAGAGGAGGGGAGGGGATTGGTGGTGTGGCACAGCTTGGCTTAGAGTTACCAACGCAAAGTAATGGGATGCGAACGAGCAGCAAACGGGAGGGCGATAGGTAGGAAAAGGTTCAGACCTGCCGAGGCCCTACATTCCCTGGCCCCTCCCCATCGTCACTACCAGCGTCGTGGGTGACTCGTTTGCAGAAAGGGGGGGGGGCCACCCCCCGTCAAAGAGGATCAAGTTGACGCTCCGAGAGCACAGTCATACAGCCCATGACAGACTGAAGGGCAGGAAAGGTGAGGGATATTTCCCTGGACTGCCGTTGGCTGCCAATGACGCGAGAATCTGCGCAACCGTTATTTGCCTTGGGGTATCGCGCTTTGGACCTAAAGGTTGTAGTCGCAGCTGGGGAATTCGCCTTCTCTCTTGTCCCTCCACCTGGCCCCCGGGGGTAAGGTGGAGTATGTACTGCAGACGGCGTCCAGGGCTATGGGGAAGAGCGTAAATGATCCCGCGAGGTGCTCGGTAGGCGCATTTTTAGTTCCTTCGCTACTAACCCCATTGCCTGACTCATACAATGAAATGGATATAACCATGGTAAGTAAGGGAGTCGAATTCCAACGGCACGTTTAGTTCCTAGAGACATCAGTGGCGGTTGGTGCCAACTCAAGTCTATGGTCGGTCGGGGTGACATATACGCCACACTCTCTACGAAAGCCGACGCGAAGTAGCCAAAGCAGACCAGAATAAGAGAAATATAGCAACGTCGTTGTAGAGACCGTGTCCGTAGGATTGATCAGCGTGACGGCCGCCTCCCTGTCAGCCACACAACAAACCTGTTGTCAAGTATAAAGGGCGCTGGTACATTAGATTGGTAGTACCGGCCTCATAACCAAAACCATACCCGTGTCTGCTTCGAATGGCAAAACTAAAAACCACGAGCAAGGAATATGGTAGGTACGAGCCAATGTACCGATTATTATTATTATTGGACGCCTCATAACCAAACCTCACACGGAGCAGCTCCTTCCACTCACCCCCAACGTGACCAGCTTGGATGTAACCTGTCCAAGATTGATGCGCAAATACAGGTCGCTATTATCAACGGTCTCTGGCTTGAACCGTCCGAGGTCCACACGCCACTTGACAGACATGTCGTTGGAAGGCGATTGCTGAGTAACCTTAGAAACACTGTACAGGGTATACCCATTTAAAATCAACTTGATACATGATACCTTACAGCCATATCAGTTCATTAAAAAAGAAAATGGGAGGGTGAAGTCAAAGGGTCATAGGTTCGATAAGTAGACGTTCCTGAACCCTGTCGAAAAATAATTATCAGAATGGCGAACCAGATATTCCCAACCTGTTGTGCCTGTTCAGTCGACGCCACGTTTTCCCACTCATTGGGGATTTCAGGTCCATTAGAAAGGGGTACTCATGAAACCCCTACCACAAGTCTATAGCCATTACCAGCATGTACAGGGATTTACCACGGCTGTGCGGATGCAATCCGTCCTATTTTGGATAGGAGTATCCCGTGTAGACGCGGATGTGATAAAGCCCGGCCGGATGGCTCTGGGCCTGCACTCCATTTTGTCTGGTTAACGGGTTTGGCCCGGAGAAGTTCTCAAGGTTACCCTCGAGACTAATGTGGCCGCACGAGTCATTGAACGCCGCAATTCATATCGAGTATTGATTTGCATGTCATTTAACCCATGTCGGTAAGGACTGTAGAATTTATGTCTGACCACCACAATGAAATTAAACGAAACGCTCAGAATCCCCCTCACCATCGCGGTTGAACCTTATGGACCTTGAAGAGGATTCATAGTTAGCCTAACCCCACATCCTCTAGACGGTTCCTACGCCCATCCGGGCGGATTGGTATTAAACTCTCAGATCATTGTTGATGGTCTTTTGAATCACCAACGACCATGATATCACACTTCCTTTCCCGCTCTTCCGGTTGGCCTCTTTGAGTTGTTTCACACGGCGCGGGTTTTAGGAAGACGACTCCATCCCCGGCCCCTCCCCAAAACAAGTAACCTGGCGGGCAAACAGAGGCGTCCGTCGGCTGAGGAGGGCCAAGCGACCGCGGGGATCACGCGTGCAACATAGCCGCATTTTACACGCCATGTCGGCTGGATTGTGTATGGGGCTGCAAGGCGAGGGCGGAAAGCATCTTGTACCAGTCCCAACGACTCCGGTGCTCCCGAGCGGCCTAGCATGAGTCGACATGGCACCACCATACTGAATAGCCAAGTATTGGTGACCGGTGACCATTGCACGCGTCCACCCGCTTAGGGTATCAGTCGATCATGGGAGGGGGTCGAGAGGCCGCTCGACCCAGGCTGTTAGCTGCCCCCCACTCTCACGCTGGGCAAAATATAATTATTAGTTTCCATCGGTTCATTCGCCAGTCTATAGCTGTGCTATCCTACACAAACATATACACACATACCCTGGTCCCTACTTAACCGTACTTCCACTTTCTCATCAGAGCAAAGAGGTCGCATCTCCTCTAATTCGATTCGGGATTTCCATGGGGTCCCTGGCCGCACGGTGACCCTACTAACTTCAAGTTCCTCACCTATACTCTTTTCGCTCGTTATTCAATCCAGATTGGGCATATGCACTGCATTACTGACCTGGTACTTTCCTGTGACACCTCAAGGGATGCTACAAATAAGGGTCACGTCTTATAACCTCAGCTCAGGCTCCTGTCGAAAAGGCCGGTTAGCGTGGGATCCAGTGGGAAGGAGTCCAATGAGGCGCGGAAGACCTCCCCCTCATCCTACCTAAAAAGGTAGCTGAAGAGTAGTATGTGGCTAGCATTTGTTGTGCTGTGTTGGCCTTCAGCCTCCCCCTTCCATCGTGTGTAGCCACAAACCGCCAAACGTTAAGGACCAAGGTGACTCGGAGGCCTTGAGACATTCTATATAAGCCATCACGGCCGGCCTTTCAACTCGTCATCCATATTACATTCCAAGTACACCATTGTCTGCCTCACCCTTTCCTCCTACCTTGTTTTAGCACACCACTGTCAGCACCCTTCCCCCCTCTGTAGGCCCTAATCAACACGAACACCCGACCGTGGACCCATTGTCGCCACTTCGACTCGTTACCCTACATCCCGGAATATCCCTTGAGCCCTCACGGCCTGTGTTATTTTCGCATCTTTCCACAGACGGCCATTACCCGCTCGAATTGACTACCGGTGCCGCACGGACCTCCCGTCCATCATCCTTCCGTGTATTACACCCTTTCCCCTTTCTCTTTTTTCACCATTTCCTAACCACACTTTCCCCCGCAAAACCCTCCTACAACGATGAATGTGGAAGCCATCCTTGTGGCGCTTCTGGCGCTAGGCGGGGTTTCTATCATCGCCAGTATCGCAACGATGCTCATTGTGGCTTGGGTTTGGAAGATTGAGCCGCAGAGTAAGGAATCTCCGTCCTTCAATCTCACCTTCTGGATCGGTCTGGCTGACATCCCGGTCCGCATTTCCGATATCTTTAGCAACCCCATGACCTGGCCCCTCGGGTTCCCCACCTCGCCATCGTTTGCCCGTTTCTATCTTTGGCTTGGCTACTTCGGTCCCTTTTACTATATTTACCTCAACTGTATGATCGCGCTCGACCTGCAGCTCATATTTTTCCACCGTTTACCGCGCCAGGCCCGAATCCGCGCCTGGTATCCGCTGCTCGGGTTCGGACTTGCCTTCTTTCTGGCCTTCTTCTACCTAGTCATGCCCGATGTCGAACTTGCTTCTAGCGGTCAGATAATAGTTGGTAAACCCGGGTCGGCCGCAAAGCACTTCGTCACTATCTGGTCCTACATGTGGCTAGACATTGGCGTATTCTACACGCTGGTGGTGGTCCTCATGGTTCTCATCAAGGTTATCAAGAACTACCGACGACTACGCAGCCTCAACTCCGACCCAGTGTCCACCAACATGTCCAAGGCGGTGTTGCAAAACACCCTCATCATCTTGGCCTACCCGCTTGTCCTATTTATCGTCTACATCCCGTACGTCCTCGCCAACTGGTTCTCCGTCTACCTCCCCGGCGACTTTGCGCTCAACTGGTACCTCGTTATGAATGTCATCTTCAACCTCCAGGGAGTCTTGAACCTGATCGTGCTCATGTTTCACCCGGTCATGCTCAAGCTGTACCGCAACCGACATGTCGTGTTTAGCTCGCTCTTGTCCCAGGACTCTCACGGGACTCTGCCGTCCGCCGTGGGTACCGACGACCTGTCCACCGGTGAGCTCAAGACTGGATTTCTCCAGGCCAACCAGCCCCGAATTCAAGGTGTCGATGCCCAAGGTGGACTCCGGATTCAAACTCTGGACCTGGGCCCTGCGGTCACCGCCCACTTTGCCAGGGCACTCGAGGCCGGACAGGCTTCAGCAAGCGACGGTCAGCTCTATTCGGCCGTCGACGAGAAGGAACGGACCGATCCGCTGCCGGCTATTTCGATGCCCCAGAATTCATACGACGATCCGACTTTCCTCTGACCCTTGACGGAATCATTGGCAACAGTGTGAGGGAACAAACGTGCAAAATGGGTATCCATATATATATATATATATATTTCTGCCCTTCAGGAATGAAGGTGAACAGGACTGTCCGACTTGTCCAGAGTCCTTTCCTCCCCGCTGTTTTCCATCACGATGGTCGACCAGCTGTACTCCACTTTGTTTTTTTGGCACGACAGTATCACTCCATATGTGTCATGACCTTCTTTCCTTGGTTTTCCATGCTAATCTATGTCTATAATAGAAATTTTTACATCCTAATCACGAATTCCGTACATGCAATCAAAGTGAGGACGGATAACTGCATTACACACTTTAGTTCCATATAATAGTTATAGTTCTCAATTAATCGGAGGCGGATGAGAATTGACGCCGCATCAGATGCTCTGCACTAGGAGAGCCGTCCACATGCAAGGCCAACTGTCAGCGACAAGGCAGTAGACCCATTACTTCCTCGCCAATATAGTAAATGTCTAGACACATCACTAAGGTCATAATACAACATGAGTGTTTATTTATTCAATAGAAACCTAGAGGTTCTTGGAGTTTAACTGGGTTGTACCTCTAATGCCTCGTTGCCAGCGATTCTATAGCGATTTTTACTGCACCTCTCTCACCTTCCACCAAAACCGAGAGCAAATTGAGTCCTGGGAAATTAGTTACGGTGTAATGCGAAAGTCACAGGACAGATGGTAACCTTTATTAATAGACCAATAATCTAGACCGTTATACGCTTATTTGGCTGTGATACTTACGCGCAATGCCCATCGCCCCACTGCAGAAGCTGCTAAGTGAAGACACTGGCCAATTAAGGAAGGGGACTTATGTGCAACGCGCCTCATCACTTTAGTCTACTTGAAAAATTTCCACCCCTCCTCCAGTCGAAAGGGGTCTTACCGTGTTGGTAAACGGCAGTCAACACTGGCGAAATCATTATGGCAGTATTTCGGCAGGAGTTACTAATTTAACTCTGCTACTAAATACATTATAGTTATGGTTTAAGGCTAGAGAGGGAAATATTGAATTCTAGGGAGAAGTCTAAGGGAAGGGTTTAGCTACAAGGGGTAACAAAATGCTACGAAATATCAAACGATACAAGGGGAGTATATGTGTTAAACCCAGGAGGAGCCCAGAGAGGCTGGAGGTCTCCGACGGTATGCATTCGTTTTTCGTGTTTTGAAGTGAGCTTAAATGTAGGGAAACGTGAAGGTAAAAACGGCAGCGAAATGGTAAGGGGATAGGATAGAGGACCAAAGGACAAAGCATCTGAGAATACAAGGATATAGGGAAGTAGGCAACGGATAGGGAATAAAGGTGCAGAAACACAAAGGAATAAAGGAACAGATAAACAAAGGGATAAAGGATGTAGTGGTGAGGGGTAAAGGAACAATTGCGATTAACAACGTGCAAACCGAAGTAACCACCAGGTATCACTCACCCCCTGGACTGGTATTGATGACAAAGCCCAGCCAACCAGTAAGGGGCCAGCCGCGGTCCATCCCCGCCTTCACTATCACCAAACCAACACCCTATCCCCTATCATCTATCAGTGGAGTAGCTTGCAGAACTTCGTCGCTAATTCCATAACTACTTGCAATGCCTCACCGCTTATCGGACCGCTTACGAAATTATTTACACAGCCTTGCAAGGCTTGACGCTTGCCGAGGTCAAGGCCCTTTCCCTACACCCTCCACACAAGCCGGTCCGGCTATAAAAGCCCTGGAAAATAGCATTCTAACCGCATTATCATTGGCCTACTCCTATCCATTGTAACACCGATCACCACCCGATTTCCTACCAACCACAGTAATGCGTAAAAGAATACATGGTATAGGATTAAACGGTAAATGAATAAAGGGAATACAAGTCCCCGGTCGATCCGAGAATTCTCGGTTCCTTTCTCGGCAAGGCTAGCGTCGTCATATGGTTTGTACCGTTGCGAAATGGCGGCGAAACGGTAGGGGAAATTATGGGCAGTACTGGTCTGAGGTAATCCGAACCCCCTCTTCCAACGGAATGGGAGCCCGGGTACGCTAACGGCACTCAGGCGCCTGAGCAACGATACCCTTCCATTCCAGCCACTTTATCAACGTAGTTAAATAGTCGTTGCATAATTCTAGTATAGCTCATTTGCCAATCACGTTAGTCACTCCATCACCTTTCCTTCCCGGGATAGCTCTATTTTCTTCCTCTTTATCAACGCTACACCTCCGGTCAAAGCAGCCTTTGGTCGCCACTAACCTTCAGGCCCGGAGTTGGTACCAACCCATGCACTCTCCAGACATTGTAGCTCGTGTACAAGATGCCAAAGTTGTATATAAAAGTACAGTCGAATCATGACTTTATTGCCTGTATGGCAATTGTATTGAACTAACCTCGGTATATAGTAGGAATGGAACAGTGGCACAGCTTGGCTGGGCATTGTCAGAAAGAGAAAAATGGATCAAAAAAGGAGAAAAGAGGACTCGCGCGCAGCAAAAAGGGAGTGCGGGCGTGGGGTAAGCGGTGAGGGCGGGAGACACCAACGAAAACAGAGAAAAGCTAGTGAAATAAAGGCGGAGTACCCCGAAATGGAGACGTCGCTCCATGATTTCGACATCCTATAATCCCACTTCTCCACCCCCCCCCTACCCTCGTCAGCTAACCAGCTAATAAACACCGGCTCCATAGCTAACCCCCTCTTGTCCCCCAATTTGGAACCGTCACAGGGCATCTACTCCTTGTGTTTTGATTACGGCGACCCCGGGCCATTATACATATTCTCGTACTTGGGCTGTTGGTCGATCACAAAGGGGGAAGAGATGGCATGATGAGATGTCACCGGCTGCGCTAATCTGCAATGCGAGTTGGGCTGAAACGATCGATGATTCACTATCCGCACAACCCCCCCCTCATATTCCCTCCACTCACTATTAGTCTAACACCCGTCAGGCCTCCACCGTGCACTTTCTAGACACAGTAAACAAGACCACATCCCAGTCGGCCTTCCATCCGCCACTGACTTATCTAGCCGGCCAGTCATCGATTCCCCCGCCTTCCCTCTCTCATCATATCAGGGCACTACCCTAGCTGTCGGATTATTTATAGGCCCTGTTGCTCCACTTCGCTTTCCGCAGATCGGCGACAATCATCTGTGGTAGGTGTGATGCCCAGTAATCGGGGTTGATCAAAGAGGGCTAAACAGGGGGTGTGTTGACGGAATAAATGCCAGCGAGTTCCGGTGGATACATTCTTTGGCAGCCAAGTATCCTAGGCTCGAGTCTGCACGTGACTTGGTGGACCATGTGCTGCTAGGCTAGAGCGTAAAAAGTAGGGCTTTGGTAACTGGGTGTGCGCTATTGTCTTCGGCCGTGCCTGAGGGGCCGATAGCCCATGGGTGGTGCAGGGAAGGATGGGAAGAAGCAATGGTAACAAGGGGTAGGGTCAAGCCTTGAATGCGCATGCCGAGTGGGGTGTGGGAGTTGGGCAGCGGTGGTGGCTTCGGGTACGACATCACTGATCTACCTTTTTAATCTACCGGTAATCGACCTATGCCCCAAAACCCCACTACCTACACTCGCCTATAATCGTTGGTAGATCCACCTTCATATTAACGGGACGTCCACGGTATGGCGCTTAATACCACCCTGGTGAGTAGTCCACCGTGGTTGTAGGGTGCCAGGTACAGAAGGGTTACCAGTTGGACAATAGTAGTGAACAACCGGTGTTGTATTATGTGTATATACATTTATGTAAACCTTAACGGGATAATAAAGCGACACCGGTGGAGAAATGCAAAAGCATGGGCAGAAACGATTAGGATGGCGTAGTGTGAACTCTCTAGGAACAAGCGGCTAACGGGTGAACGACAATATAATAATAATAGTAGTAGAAAACACAAGCACAGCGAAACGGATACAGAGTGTGCGATATACGATATGTTACAGCACCGACCATCATCTTCATCCGAACAATCCTTAATATCGAAGAGGGCGCTGAGAGGGACGGGGCTCGGGTTCACGTGGGGAGATCTGACCGGGGATGCTCTGGAGGCGCTCAATGACCTGGCGACGGAAAGCCTCGTTCCGGTGCCATTGCTCGGTCTGCCACTCGGCATTCTGGCGCTGGAACGTCAACAGGGTATTGGTCACGTCGTGCATTTCACGGAGAAAGGCGCGGGCCTGGATGGTCAGATTGCCGCCCAGGGTATCGTCGCTAATCCGGCGGACGAAGTTGAAGGACTCAGCTGTGAGGGTGGGTAGCAATGTGGCAGCAGGCGGATTGCGCGGGCGGGGTTGGGCGTTACCCCCACTGGCAGCGTGGGCGTTGGGGCTGGAACCGCTCTGGACCACCGAATAGGCCGGCGGCGCAGGGCCCCGTGGGGAACCGGAGGGGATCACAGTATGGCTCGCCGAAAACCGCCGGGGTTGATACCCGGTCGAGCGCGAATGGATTGGATTCCGTGGGTCAGGCTGGTGGTTGGGCAAGGGAGAATTATCGGTCTGGTAAGGGGCCCACGAAGGCAAATAGGCCACGGAAGGTGAGGAGGAACCCGCGGTAACGATGGAATGTGGAGATGGTTGGGCCTGGTTGGCGAGTGACCTTTGCTGCTGTTGCTGTTGATGTTGAAGGGTGGCGGTGATGGAGAGCCGGCGGTGGGTGGAGGCATAACCGGTCCCTGGGTTTCCCGGGGCGATAGCGCGCGAGTAGGGCTGGTAACGATTCAACGGAGAATTCGAGCTCCGATGGGCCCCGGTATCGGTTCGACAACTGCCTGTCGAAGACGGCACCTCAGGCAACCGGTCCGCCATACGGAGCACTGCTGCCTCGGAGATCTGGGGCTGAGGGGTGGTAGAGGTCGCTATGGTGCTCCGGGCCGCGCCGGCGGTATTTGTACCATCGGCAGCCGCTGCGGAGGCCGGGGCGTTGCCCGTGGGAAAGCTCTGCTCGGTTCGGGTGGGAGTGGTAGCTGGTGAGGTGTACATCTTCTCCTTCTCGATGATAGCTTCAACCTGTTCCTGAAACTCAAACAGCTGGCTGATATTGATGGGCCGTTGAATCTTCGCGGCCTGCTCGGGGGACAGATCGGATCCGTCAGGGTTGAGAAAACCGGACTGAGACATGATGCGGACGTACTTTTTCTTAAGGTCGCGCACTTGCTGTTTAACCTGGGAGGTCTCCCAGGAGCGGCCGCAGGTTTCCGTCAGGGTGCGGGAGATGACGCGCCAGTGGTCATCACGGTTGGTCATGTGTGGCATGTAAATGAGGACCGCCTCGAGTAGGGTCTTCTTCTCCATAAAATTCCAGTTGGGACTCCGCGAGGCCTTGACCTTCTCCGGTAGGTGGAACGGCCGGGAGGTAGGCTCGTGAGAGTTGCTGCGCGGTACCTTGACGGCGAGGGCTTGAACGGAAGGCGGCGCGCTGCCATGGTGAGGGTGACTCGCGTGTGATTTAATCGCTGGGATAGGCGGGGTGAGGAAGGGGAGTCTCGGACTGGATTGGGTAGCCAAAACTGGCGAGTCGTTTTTCTCTTCACCGTCCCGTTGGGGGCGAGAGATGGAGAAATTGAGGCGGGCGTCCCTAATCAGGGGAAAGTAGCGGCTCTCGGCCGAGTGTCCCTTGGTAGGGGACGACGGCCGCGAATGGTAGGATCCGGTCGAGGCTGTGGGGGCCATGGGTTCGGTTGAGACCTGTTTATGGTGCTCGGTAGCGGACGGAGTCTGTTCTCTTTGCAAGAAACGGGGCGACGTGGAAGACGAACGATGGCTGTAGTCACTGGGAAAGTGGCTTTTGTCAATGGGTCGGCTAAAGTCGTCCGGCCGGTCCGATCGGACCTCGGCGTAACTTGTTTGCGGGGGGGTCACTATGCTCGTGTCTGGCTGCATGGTTGAAGTGTAGTTACCAACTAGTATGTGGCGAGTGTAAAATTAACCTTGGGGGCGGTACAGCACGACTATAAAGATTTAGTGGAATGGTGTGAAGAAGGGGGGGTGTAAGAGTTTGTGGTGAGCAGGCACAACGAATAAAGTACAGGTAGTTGGGAAAAAATAGGAGGGGCGGATATGTATCGGCAAGGTGCACGGGGTAGCCAAAACGAAAGGAATAGTTACGATAGTAGATGGTGAGGCTAGAATATACAAGATTGGAAAGGGGTGAATTAACGAAGGGAGGGTGGTGGCAGGGTGTTCACGACAACTGCCTGGCATGGAAGGAAAAAGCTGCTGCGTAGAGATGATATTTTTCTATGGAGTTAGCCAACGAGCGACCTAGGGTCAGGTTTATATATCTCGTAGATAGCGACTGCCTGGTAGGCAAATCAAGGGCGACTGCTCGGCAGACGAGCTGGCCAAGCAGAGAATAGGTGACATTGCCGAGAAGATAGGGGAGAGAGGGGACTAGCAAATCCCTCTCAATTGATCTGTTTATCCCCCAGCAGGTGAGGGGGGGGACGAGAAAGAGGGATGCTAAAGAGGATGGGGGAGATGAAGTTGGTGCCCCATCCTCATTCGAAGAACGAGTAGGACAAAACGAGTTGGTTGAAAGGGAGGACGGTGGTGGACAGCACAGAGCAGGCGGAGAGCGGGAGGGAGGGCACAGAGGAAGGAGACGGAAGGTGGTACAAAGAGCGGCGCACATCACCACCATCGGTCAGCTTTAGTGGGCAACGCAGCCCGGGTCCGCTCTAATGGCGAAACCAGGTAATATTGGCTGATAAATTGGCAAAACCGGTTGGCTAAAACAAACCGTGACTTCCCCCGTCTTCAAAGTTCGCCCCGTCCGGAGCTGAACCCCTCCCTTTACTGCAAAGAACATGGGAACATCGAAACCGATAACTCGGCACAACAAAAATAAAAGGTGGCGGTCGGGACCGTCTCATGCGGTTCAAAAGCGACGCTGGATGTTGCACGGCACACTCGAGATTGATTCGGACACGATGAATTTGGAGGGGAGAGAGGGAACTGATGACCTCCATGCAGTGCACGGTCGCAGCCACAGTACACGGGCGTATAGGTAAGGTCCTTGGCATCTTCTAAAACAGCCCGCACTGTAGATGGCTGATGGCGCTGCGCGTTACCGATGGCCTACGTCCAGCTCGACAAGCCAGCCGCAATGAACAGTAAAAATTAATATCGACGGAGAAAGATCTTGGGAGTCGACAGCCAGCTGTCCTACGTAGGGGCGGGAGGCTGAGGAACAGGTGAGAAGCCCATAGAGTGCACTCCTAACCGTCCGGTGCCTGAACGGCTTGTTGGCCGACCATTCGAACTACCGATTTACGGAGCTTCGTCGTTTTCATATTCATCAAAGTGGGAGAGCAGGAAGGGGGGGCTTAACCAAGGGAAAGGTCAGGGAGGGTGCCGGCCACAGGTTATAGCGCCCGAAAAGTGGTGCGACAGCTAGTGACGATCCACCAATTGTCATCCAATGTTTGGCAATTGGGGAGAGGCAATTGGTCCGGTCAGTGAAGAATTTTAGAGAAAGAGGGAGGAAGCGGCGGAGGAGGGGGGGTGGGGGTTCAGGCTTTAAAGCGCCTGTATACCGGCCAGCCGATGGACAGTCACGATCAACCAAGAGCTGCAAAAATAGTATAAAGCGACGTAGGTGTTTGTCCTGTGTATAAGACAATTGGTAGTTATGCTAAACTAACAGTTGAAGTAACGATTCACAAACAATAGCTGTCGGCCCCGTCACCCCCGTCTATACAACGAAAAAGTAGGAAAGAGAGGGGGCGAAATGGCTTGGGACCGTCTCGGTCTATGGCCTTGGAGAAGTCTTAAAAAGCTGGCACTAGACTGTTCGTCACAGTACTTGCAGTCGCTTCTACCAAGTCTCGCCTCCTCTCTGCTACGGAACCGACTACTAGCATCTATCAACAGATTGTCACTATAGTCTTTGTTAAAGGGGACTCTACGGCCAACCCTTTTGAGCGGGCCAGTCACACTCAAGTTGAAATTTTCAATGCAATCGTCAATTCCTCCCCTAGTTTCTGCCTACCTTGGCCTTACAAGCAGTTAAACCCAATGTCCAGACTAGTGTCCTGCACGGTAATTAGACTTACAATGGGTGCCAAGCGATCGAGGAAGATGCGGTTGATCACAAGCTGACTGCCTCCCAATATAGTGGGTTAACCCTAACGATGGTCGGTTGAGGGGCTTATTTGGCGCCGATAGAGTCCCCCTCTATCCATCTTTTTTTTGGAACCTGGCTACCCATTTTATTGTTCGAGGTACGGACGGACGGAGGGGAGGTTTTACCTTTTTTGCTTTTGCAATGGAGTTTGCGTGCCCTTCCCATGTCCCTACGTCGCTCGTCGTCGCGTGTAACCATAGCCGTGTTGTACGTTCGCATTCGTACGCCTAGCCCTGTCTCACTGTCAAGGGATAACGCCCTCTCTCAAAACGACCGAATTTAAATGACAGAGGAGGGTGGTGCACCGGACGAGGAAAACAGCCAATGTGAGATTGGGAGGTGGCGACGTGGGTAGGACAGGGGGGGAGGTTCACTCATCTTCATCTATTGATAATTGTATGCCTTTGCCGCCGGTTTCACTGGTTGATTGAAATCTGAGTGTGGAAAGCTGAGGCGCCTGAGTAGTGCACCGGCTCGGCCAATGCGGTTAACGATACTGGGATGGAACGGTCGTGTTGACAGCATTCCAATAACTGCATCAAAGGATCGGTAATATTGGCTCTTTGTACGTGAAACAAATTCATACTTTTACAATGTACATCTCCCCCTCCCGTCTGAAGATGGGAGAAACCAGGGAGGAGCCGGCTAATGACCTCGAGAGGTCATCAAATGTTTACCTCTCTCCCATCTGCCGCTGCCCGCTCCCCCTTTGGAGATTGTGGGCGGACCAGCTTAAGTTCCGATCACCGGGCTGCGCCTCTACCTTAAAGGCGAGAAGATCCTCTACGACTGTTGCCACCGGTACTCCCTCCCTTCCATAGTATCCCCAACTCACTTCGCCTGTTCCCACTTTCCTGCCTGGAGTCTGCCGGTGCGATTATACCAACAGAACTAAAGAGGGAGAGGGGTGGCAGGACTAACGGAGGGTCGGAGGAAGCCAGACGGGACACGATGGTGGTACTACAGCCCTTCAACCTAAATCTTGGCTACACATGTGTGTTCTGGACCAACCCTGGGACAGGAAGCGGGAAAATACTATCCTACAAGAGGGCGGCCGACCTGTCCGCCCATAGGGGTAACACCAAATGGTCGGCCATGAGGGCTTAAGTACGCAGTGGAGGAACCGACCCAAGGCGTGAAAACTATTTCGGCATTAGGCCCTGGGTGAAATAAAATTCTCAAGTTCGCTAACTACCGCCACGCTAGAGCTGTGTCGGGCCGTTTAAAGATATGTGTGGGTCTACCCTTCATCATCGTCCATCTCCCTTGTACAAGTCATAATTTCTGCTTTTATTTTAAACAAGCAATGCATACGCGCTCATCACAACCAGGTTCTGCGCAGTTTTGGTTAATTGTGCTCATTGCACCTTAGCTTGTTTCCCAATTCAAGTCGCACCAGCCCCCGCCTCTCCCCTACCTCCCCTGTGCCAGACCACGACGGGAAGAAGGTGTATAAACATAGTACGGCTTGTAATGTAATCACTTTGCTCGATGTGCTACACGACCAGTGCCTAAACCGTTGGTGGTAACATCAAGCCATTCGTCATACTCCCCGACGGCTGGCTTCAGCATGGGCTTTCTCTCCTTCACCCCATTCCTACTTGATACCACCACCCTCTTTCTCTAAACCCCCTATTTCTATGGACCGTATTCCATGTCGATCTCGTCGGTACCAAACGATTCCGAGATACAGGGGAGTGAGTGCCCGATTGGTCACCAGGGTATACGGGAATCTGCTCTGTCCAATTGATAGACCGGCCCATCTGCAAGATATATAGTCCACGGGTAGAGAAGATGAAGAAGACGACAGGGTGAGATTATCTTGATCTCTAGCGGACTTCATTAATGGGAGTGCCACTTCCCATTCGTTCGGCTTGAGATGACGAAAGGTAGCTAGAACAGTTAAAATAACGGCATAAAAAATAATTCTGAATTTCAAAAAACTGACCCGGGATTAAAGAAAAGAACTATCGCCAAGAGAGAGAGAGAGAGAGGGAGCCAGAGGAAGAGGGGGGAGAAATCTAGTCAGAATATCCGGTTATTCTCCGCTGAGTGGCCATCACTTCCATTTTCACGTCGCTTGACCTTGCCACCCTCACCTGGGCGAAGAGGGAGAGAGGGGTTAACCCAACCGGCGATCCGAATGATAGCGCTGATGATGAGAAGGCACAAGGTTGATTAGATGTACAATGTACCGTCTCGATAGGGACACTTGCAGAGAAGTAGAGATGTAAGAAGGGAAGCATTGAGGCTAGATCACATTACCAGGTCGTCAAATCGCTCGCCCGCAGTATAATGCTGTCTATTCTGCACCTTAGCGCTCTTGCGCTCACTGGACTACCTTGTCAATCACTTGGTAGGGCACATTACAGCGGTTATGGGCGAATTATAGACACCTGCCTGTCAAATCCGAAAAATGGGATATACAACGATTACCCCAGGGGGTCCTGTGTAATCATGAGGATGGCCCAACTACATAAGAAATCCCTGGATTCGGCGTTTTACGTTAGGGTGTGACCGATGTAATTATTAACGGTCGGTACATATACCCCGCATTCGGTCGAGTCCGCACCTATCTTTATCGTATGCCAAACATTAGGTCAGGTTTATTTCTCTAGGTACCTCTAGCTTTTGTCGCCATGGACTCCGTACTAAAGCACTCCAGTTTTTGGCGGGAGTGGAACTGCTAAAAGTATACTTAGCCATTTTTGGCCATTTCACAGAGAAGTAAAGAAATACTTTCACTCATGGCCAAGTTGGTAATGTACAAGGTCCACGACAGGTACCCCATTTAAAGTGCGGAGGTGGCTGCCCTTCAGAAGAATGAAGAGGAGGGCGGGTGGTAATGTCAAAGCATTTTTGGGGCTTGCTTCATAGATCCACCCAGTTGTGGGCCAGGGTATACTGCGTGCAGAGCATACCGAATAAACCCTCCGCCTGAAGAAACGAACTAAGCAGGGAGGAGCCCGGAAGCTTGTGGGTATGTTAACCATTAAATAGATTATTGAAGTTTAAAAAGGAAGATCCCATGTAAATTTGACCAGGCCAAGGATTAAGTGATGAGATAAACGTTTGTACCCTCTAGAGCAGGTCATCAATAGGTTAAATCGAGAGGAAGGGGCAGTAAAAAGACGACCCAGATCAATAAGTAGACAACAATCATCTAGTAATGGTGATGGACAGATGCAGCCGAGTAATCCAATGAATTCGTGCTAGCTAGTGATGTGTAATGATCATCAAGGGTAGTGAGAAGGGATAGGTCAGGGAGGAGTAGGGTCGAGAGAGTAAGGGGCATCCAGCACAAATGACCAAGGCTAAGTGTAAAAGGTGACGACTTCAAAGGGTAAAGTGAGCTGTAGGGTAGATAACCCAACGGCGGAGAAATCGTAGGTAATGCCAGTATGTAAAAAGGAAAAACAAAAGGATTCCTGCAAAATTTAAAGGCTATAAGTGATCGGGGCTTTCATTGTAGGCAATCACTTACTGGCGAGCCCCTGCTTCCAATCCTCCCCCCCCCCTGCTGGCTGAGTCGGTCATTGCGGATACTCCCGCTAGATAGCACACACAGAACTGTCGCTCCCCGCCGAGTCCAAGTAGACTACCTGGTAGATAGCGCGAGTGGCATTATCTGCAATCCAATCATTATCCATCTGAATGCTGTAAAGGGGCTATTCGAAGAATCTAGGGGGATGCGGATAGTAGAACCCCAAACATAATAGTATATATTATAGAAAAAGGGGGAAAAGAAAAGAGCTGCTGTGTGCGTGGTATGCGCGATGAGGATGGACGATCTGGAACCTAACGAAAAATAATATACGAAATGTGTGGTGGAGGGTAAAGTAGGTCGTGTTAGCATTCTTCTATTCCTTCGTTAGGATTGGAGGTCAACAGAAGGGGCTCCCACTCATGTAGGGAAATCATAATGCTTTCACGGGTTTTTAAGGTGACGTGCGAGTATTATGCTAGCGTCACTGGCTGGTGATGAGCTTACTCTAGAAGGAGGCTAGCATCCATTGAGTCGCTGGATATACGTTTGTGGCGGAGGGGGTTGGGAGGCCGCTCCCCTCCCCCCCCCATGGCCGACCTCCCTGGTGCCACCCCCTGGCCCCAACCGCTGCGCTCAGCAGGTCACCAAGCACACCGAGCTGATTGCCTAACCTCCCCCCCCCAGGATGAGGGCTAGAAGAAGGGCCAGGACCAACCCCGACCCATCGTTTCTCAACATACTTTTACTATATTGCCCTCTTTTGTCTTGACGGAGCCCCGTACCCTAGTTACCCCGCTTTCTCTAATCTACTTTATTCAGCTGTTTGGCCGTGTTGACTTTCCTTCGCTGAGTACGTATCATTGAAACTCAACACAACTCACTTTCAAGGGCAGCATGGTCCCGGTTGCCAACATCGATTCGATCTGGGTGGGCGAAAGTGGGCTGACACATTACAAGGGGAATCAGGGTATTTAATGGTGACGTGGATTGGGTCATGATTATCCTAAAGGAGGGGAAGTAAGGGAGGGGCGCTTTGACATACGCTGTTAATCTGAGCATATATTCAAGCCTAGGCCTATAATTACACTTCAGCTCGGCCCGGGCCACTGATACATCTAGGGGCTTTTTTGAACGAGAAGAACATGCGATATAAGAGACTCGCACTCACTTAGCCATGTCTGCCGTATGGAATACCAGCCAGCTCCCACAGAAGGAAAGGGTGGTGTATATTATTTTTAAATAGACCTATCGTTTTGCATCGGAGTGACCCTGTAGTGGAACCAGGGCACGCGACGGCGAGTAGTGTTACTAGGTTAGGCTTCAGAGGGGGGGGTAAATAAAGGGAGTAACATATCGTACAGAGATGATTTGACAAGGAAAAAAAAGGTGATGGGGAGGGAGGGTGGAATGGTAGAACGCTTGAAGCAACGCGGTCCACACCGACTAAACGGGTTGATAAAAACTTTTTACCGTCTTACAAGGTCAACCTATTCGACACCAAATGCAACGCCATCCTGACGTGCAGCACGAACTAGGTGCACCGATAGAAATGAGGGAACTCTACAGCCTACTTGATGTAGCAGCCGATAGGCATTGGTAGCTTGGTTTGCAAGCTGGGTGAATGTTCAGGGTGGTAATAATTGCCCTGGATGGCGACGTAGCGGCCAGTGATGATCTTATCGCATACGGGACAGACTGATCCGCGGCGGGCATTCCAGTGACGCTCGCAGTAGGGTTTGCCCTTCCATTCGTAAAACGTGTCACTAGTGAAGGGCGACCGGCAGGTAGTGCACAGGAAACAGCGGGCGTGCCATGACGTACCCAGGGCGGTGATTTGCTCGTCCTCGATGGTGAGCTGACAGGCTTGGCACTTAGTAGCGAATAGCTGGCGGTAGTCGTCCGGGCAATAGTACTTGCCGTTTGAACAGAGGTACCCCGTTGGGGCTAGAGGCCGTTCACAGCACTCGCACACGAAGTGCAGCATGTGGAACTTGCGTCCGGCCACCGACAAGAATTCCACGCTAGAGTCGATGGGCTCCTGGCACTGGCCGCAGGTGAAGGTGGTGGTAGGCGTTGCGGGCTCGGCCGGGGCGGCCGGCGTGTCCCTAGTGGCTGCTGTCGCCACCGAGGCCGCTGGGTCGGGTGGGGAGGTTCGACGGCCGGACGGCGGCGGAGACACTCGAGGTTCAGCCGGGGGTGGGGTGGGTGAGGCAATAGACAGTCCCTGAGACGAACCACGAACCGAGGACGGTAATGCGGGCGGGTCGGTGGGTAAGGGTTCGACCGGCAGGTGGGCCGAGGCGCTATCCGAGATGGAAAGTGACGTGCGATCCGGGTCAACGTGAAGCAGGAGTTCGGCACAAAGATCACAACAGCGTTGGTCGGCCAGTTCGTCCGCTGGGCCAGGCTCCACATCAGAGTCTAGGGCCGGTAGGCCCTTACCACAGTAGGCACAGATGGCCGTGGAGCCGCCGGCTGACATGATACTAGATTCGTCCCAGCCGCCGACCGATGAATTCTCGCCGGGGTCGTAGTGGATGGCAAGCCGACCGCTGGCCCGGACCTGGTGGCGGAGCAGTTTGACTTCCTGAGCCAGGCTCTCAATCATGGTTTCGAGGGAGGTCACGTTCTGGGTGTCCAGGCTCAACTCCGACTGCGGGAGGGGTTCTGTGTCAACCAGGGACACAGCAGAGTCGTTGACGCTTGGTAGGGGCCCTGGCGAAAAGGGCTGTTCGGGCGAGGTCCGGGCAGTGGCTGGTAACGACAACCCGTCCCGTTCGCTGGCCAGGGAGAGTGACGAGAGCCGCGAGATCAGCTGGGACTTGGCCCGGTTGGACGGTGGTACTGGCGGGACGGACATGGCGAATACGGAAGGGAGGGTGGTGACGTGGGCAGTCTACTGTGGCGATGCGGATGGTCCCTCTCAGCGGCCCTGGCGGAGCTGGAGTCGGCGTGAAGGAGAGGAGGGCTGATGACGATGGTGGGATTTTGCTCCCAAACTTGGGGATTGCGTTGGTGAATATAGGGTAGGGTAGCGAGCGGAAGGTCAAAACAGGGATGATTCGGATGTACCAAGGTAACGTGAGCACAGCAATTCAGGTGGATGAGTAAGCAGAGGTGGGTGCGGACTTTGACCCGACTAGGGAGGGGGGAAGCGGGTTACCGCAAGAGGAGATAAGCTGTGGAGACGGACGGGTGTGGCTGGTATGGAGCAATGTGGCAATATATACTAAAGACCGCCGTCTGGCATGCGAATATCTAGGGGAAAAGCCACGAAGACGACTGAGACGGAGGGAACGAGCGGGGTAGGGAGGGTGGTTGAGTGGAAATAATCAATCGACGCTAACAATCAAAGGGAGTTAAAGGCGCTGATGGTCGGGGACTCGTTGATTCGTACCCATGCTGCTGCTGATGTAGAACGGGAGAGAGCGTTCAGCCAGCGCAGCGGACAATGCAAGTGTGTAAGGAGAGCAATATGTGCCCCTTAACAACTGTCTTCTGGGACACCTCGACTGAGCCTACTCTCTCCTCCGCCCCACCACGCACCCATTCGGGCCACTCGGACGCCCCGGGTGCTCCAGAACCATGGAACGGCCCCATAATTTGCTCCTTCCGGATGCAAGCTGGAGTCGACAGCTGCAGGCCCGGGCGAAGTGCGACTGTGGCGGGTCTGTAGCAGTTGGCCGGTTCACGCAGCTAGTGGCCCCACAAGCCAAGCCATTGGGAGGCGAGGGCCTTTAAAGGCCCACAACCTGTCCACCTGACCCGCTTCGCTGGATATGCATCCACTGCGAATTTACCGTGCTATTGCTATGAACTCCTGGCCTCCCACTATATCCTAGGCCATCCGGTATTCGCCCTCCTGCGGCTGCACGACCAGCAGCCCAGTGAGGAATCCCCCAATTGTAAACGTTGGGGGGGGGTTTGAAAATGTATGCGGCAGAAGGGTGGTGGGTTCTATCTAAAGTGGGCGCTCTACGGATTATGGCTGACAGTGACTTTCTTTCCCCGACCGTCCATCTCATCTCCTCTTTCCTTTTGTCGGCTAGTCAGCCCATTTTTACCCTCGCAAGATCGGTCACAAATGCCTCAAGGTCGCTTGTAGCCTGTCGCTGTACCGCTTGCTATAGTGCCTGGTTCCGCCCGGTCTTTGTTCCACTTCTCGATTCATTCCTGTACCAACACCTCACTACATAGAATCTTCCTCATTCCGCGATTCTCCTCAAAATTCGGTCTCATAACCAACCAGCCTCACCGGCTCTCTCAGAAGGGGTTTTCTGTCCACTGCAACTGTCTCGTTTATTCCTTTCTATCATTTATAGAGTCTTCGACGACCATGTCCTCGCTACTCCGGGAACAGGCCGACTTCAAGAAGCGTCTGGCTGCACAGCCGTCGCTCAAGCGGCACATAGTCCACCGCTCGGCTGACAGCGAGAGCAACTTAGCCGCCATCGGGTCGCAGCCGCCCTCGGCCAAGAAGCAGCGTGGCGAGTCGTACTTCAAGGACTTCCGCGGACGGATATCCACAGCAGGTAATGCTTTTATTTTGTCCCCTGTAATACAGGGCGAGATGGTGGCCACAACTGGGCTGACACAGGGGCTTAGTAGCCTGCCAGAATGAACTACTGTGGTGGCTATGGACCGGAAGGTTTGCCTGCTAACCTGGCCACACTTTGCATTGGTGGAACACTAACCGTCCTTGTCTGTCGCTCTTGCTCTCCCCTACAATCCCCCTCATCCCACGGCACCTACTCCCAACCGAACAGTGGCCTCCGCACCGGTATCGGCAACGGGCAGTCCGCTGCTGACCGGCCAGACATCAGCCACCCGCCACGCGGGAACCCTTGTCTACCACATCATCAATCATCTTAAGGTAAGATTTCACTTCCCTCGGGCGGGTTTAGCTCGGGAATTTTTGCGTCGCTGGGAACGAGGCTAGGGTATTTCGACTACACAGTTCCAACAACACTCATCCCCACCTTTGCGATTCTCCGCTCTCCCGCTGCGACTTCGTCATTTCCGATTTCCAGAAAGTCTGCGCGCCCCAGACAGAGGAGGACATCCAGACGGCGACTGGCATCCAGGTTAACGAAGTAGACAACCTGCGGGCACGGCTGACCGAGAATAAGAAGATCATTTACGATCCGGACAGCGAGACTTTCGAGTACAAGCCAGACTATGACCTTCGCACCAAAGACGACCTACTAATGCTACTGCAGAGCCGGGCCTACGAGAGCGGGACGGACATTAAGGACCTGAAAGACTGCGTGCTTAACGTGCGGGAGGCCGCCGAACCCCTAGTTCGTGAGGGCCGCGTCTATACTATCCGCAACAAAGACAACGCTCCGCGGCTCCTGTTCTACAATACCCACCCGGCAATTCGCGTGTCGGTCGGGGACGAGTTTAAGGACCTATGGCATCAGGTCAGAGTCCCTGACGAGGCCGACCTGTCCAAGGAACTGGACTTTGCTGGTCTCAAGCAGATGGAGGTCTTCCAGAAGAAAGTCACAGACCCCAACGATGTAAGTTCAGAACAAGACTCAAATGGTTTGGTTGAATGTAGCAGCCGCTTGGCCTTGAGATTAATGGCTTGTCAAAGTGAATCTAGGATGCTAAACGCTATATATGTGTGTGTGTGTGTGTTTGCCATATCGCGCTCGCCCTCGTGGTCAATTTACACACCTTCCTTCTCGACATGGTCGTCAATGATGTGTCTCGCTACGTCTTTTTGCTTGCAGGGCAAGGGCAAGAAGGCCAAGCAACGCAACCGTCGCGTCAAGATCACAAACACTCATTTGGAAGGTATCGACCTCACCAAGGACTATGTGGTGGATACCAAGTAGCATGGTCAGCTTGCCATTGCAGCTGAGGGCATCAGCGACAGGCGGTACTGTTACGATGGACTCATTCCCGAGCCTTGGGAAGCTAGTGAACTGGACCAGTGGAAAACGCCAACGTTGGGAACCTCCCTTGCAAGTAGCAGGTAGGTACCCAAAATGTCACTAAACTTACGCCTGACATGTAAGGTTCACAATCCTGTACCGAAAGGAGTCGAGGTCAAGTCCCTCATTACACCAAACGGTTATCCGGCTCATAGCCCCAGGTGATTAAAATGATGAACCCGCCCGTCATAATAGCTATCCATGAATGTGTACAATAAATACCCTACCTCAATTGTTGATTTACTCACAGCCTACTCGCTCCCAACCCTACTTGGTTGGTTAACTCATAAATACTCTTAAGCTTCTCCTCCGCAGCTGCAAACCCTGTTTTAGCACTGAGCCCACCCATCGACGTCTTTCATCAATAGCCTCGCTATCCGTATCCATGACCATGAGAGATGGACTGCCAAATTATCCTGATGGTAGTTACAGGGCAGGAATTGAGTAGTAACCAAAGGGGCGTTGAATACACACCTTCTTTCAGTCACCCGGTGTCGGGTCCGTTAATCGAGTGCTTGGTTTCAGGTGGGTGTTTATTGTAGGTTACTGGTGACTCAGACGAGGGTACGCTGATCCATGTGTCCCTACAAGTCGAGTCTCATCAGTGATACTGCAACTCGAGCTAGACTTTCCGGCCACACATGTTAGCGGATTACCTCAAACGAAGTCATCAGTAGAAGGCCTCTCAAGCTCAGTTGGTCAAACCAGCTTCGAATGATCAATCCTTCCTTAGAAATCGCAGAACCTCTCTGCCCACGCTCTTATGTATCCTTACAAGGGATGGCAAGAGTGCCGTGCTTGGGGGGGGGGGTTATTGCATATATCTTGGTGGTGGCGTTTTTTCCTGTTTAGGCCTGGGCGCTAATCAGGTCAAGCTCGCGGCGGCCAGCGGGGGTGATGACACGACCACCGTTGGGACCGACCTTGACGATACCGAGCTTCTCGAGAGCCTGGAGGGGCTTGCGGATGCAGCCACCAGCAGCCTTGCGGGCGTGGTTGGGGCGGCGACCGTGACGCTGCTGACCACCAAAGTGCTTGCGGAGGTGAGCCAGACCGAGGGGCTCGCGGGACATGTACACCTGGCGGGCCAAGGCAGCGGCACGGGTGTAGAACCAGTCGGGGTCCTGAGGGGGAAGCTCCTTGGCGCAAGAGGTCTTGACCAGATCAACCCAGACGGGGATCTCGAGCTTGCCCGAGCGCTTCAGGTGGGCGGCGTAGGCCGTGATGAAGGCAGCGGCGGAGACGTCCTTGACACAGGTGGCAGTCATCTAGAGATAGATGGAAAACAGATATCGGGAAAGGTTGAAGGGGAACAGGGTAGGTTGGCAGCAAGTCGAAAGATAGGGGGAATGTTAGCTTGAGAGGGAGGGGCTCACAGTGGGGAGATCCGGAGACATTTTGAAAATCAGAATGTTGGGCAGGCCGCTGGGACCTTTTGAATCCCAGCAGACTTCGCCCCTCTAACGGTCGTGGGGGGAGAGATCCAGGACATCAAGCATAGGCTTCATCGACCACACTATTTTTCAAGTGTGGCTGTCAGACTTCCCGCAACGGCCATCTTCGCTGGGGTTTCGCCTGCCCTGAAGAAGCAATTCTGTCTTTCCAGGGCGCTGCTCGACTGATGGCGAGGATCAGGCCTTACCTTGAAGAGATGTGGGATGAGAGGGAGGGGTGGAGTGCGAAGATGACGCTAACCAAGTGGATCGAGCTGAAGGAGTCGAAGAGGAAGAGGGGGATCGTGTCTCTGGACGACGGTACCGGGGGTATTTCATGCAGTGGGATCTCTAGCTTGCCACCCATACCCATTGCTTGCGAAAAATGGTCTGGGTACCCGGCGTGGTGCCCTATTTTTTTTTGTATTTTTCGCCAACCGTTTGGCCTGGACACGGTGTTTCGACAAGGTCTTGCAAGCGCCTTTACGCTTGCCAAGGCCCCTTCCTCGGCGGCGGGTGGGACAATCTGGCACAGTATTCTCCCCGCCTTCCCCCTTCAACCCATGGTATTAAGACCGCCAGAAGGTGGATAGCCATAGTAGTTACCCAGTGGGTTCCTTGTAGTAATTGGACCCCGCTCTATTCTAAATAGCCACGTGACTTTGTTAATGGTCACCTGATTGTAAAAGAGGTCCACCAGATCCATATCAGCCCGCTTTAGCCACTGATGTCTAAATTATCTTGCCGCAGCAGCTCACACGACTTGCCATTCCTGCGTCCAACTGACCAGGAAACTGACGGCCATCAGAGACCATTGAAGGCCTCCCAATGTTCTAAAGGTACAGTTTAATGGAGAGCTTACAGCTGGGGCGTTACTAAATGGTATAGCTCATAAGGTATTCAAAATCGGATGACGATTCGCGTACGACATGGTGGTGTAAGGCTTGAAATAGGTGGTGAAACCTATAGCTTGGAATCCAACAGCAAGAAACAAAGATTGGACGATGTCCTTACTATCTAGTCCTTGGGGTCACCGATACCATCCTCGTTGATGGCGAACACAGCTTCGGCTTCAGGCAGGCAGGGTGAGTCGTAAACCTTGCAGACACGGGTCTCGCCACGGCCCTTACGGAGGTAAAGGCGGGTGGTAGAGGAGTGGGCCATAATATTGCCACCGATAGGCTTCTTGGGGTCAGCATTGAACATGGCCATACCACCGTCAACCTGCGCGACGACCTGGTTGGTGATAACGACGGCAACGCCAAACTCGTCGGCGATACGCATAAGCATCCGCAGGAACCGCGCCAGGTGCATCTGGCGGGCGCTCAGTTCGCCGCGACCCGAGTAGTCGGTACGGTAGAGCGATGTGGCGCTGTCCACAATGAGTAGCGAGAACCGCGACTCAGCCATTAGGGCGGAGGCCTGGATCAGCAGGGCCGACTGGTGGTCCGAGTTGTACGCTCGCGCCACCACTACGTTGTCTAGCACCTCGTCGCCGTTCAGGCCGTAGCGTCCTGCAACGGCCAGCAGACGGTCCGGTCGAAAGGTGCCCTCGGTGTCAATGTACAGGCACTTGCCTTCGCCACCACCCATTTCGATGGGCAACTGGCAAGTGACCGCTAGGGTGTGGCAGAGTTGACTCTTGCCCGTCCGGAACTCCCCAAAGATCTCGGTGATCGAGCCCGTCTCGATTCCACTACCCAGCAGCTTATCCAGCTCCTTGGCCCCGGTGGAAATGCTCACCAGCTCGGCGCGCTTCTGGTGAAACTCCGTGGCCGTCGTGAACCCCATGGGTACCAGTTTTGAGGCCTCGGCCAGTACCTTGTCTGCCTTGGTCTCTGAGATACCCTTGATAGTCAGCAGCGTCTTCTTGGGCGTGTAGGCCACCGACTCGACAGTGTAGTAGCCAGCCTCTTTGAGCTTCTTGACGTCGGCGGCGCCGATGCCGTTTTCCTATCATCAAGTTATGGGTGGTGGTTTCCAGCGGAGGTGGGTTAGCCGAACAAGTGGCAAAGTGGAGGGTGTGAACCAACTAGCTAGGGCCTAAACAAAGCGCTGAGACGACCTATGGCTAGCGCCCGCGTTCACCTCCAACCTCAGGGCACTTACCTCAAGCTGCTCGATGGGCAGGGGACCAGACATCTCCTCCTCCATAGTCTCAACTTCCTCCTCCTCGTGCTGGAGCTGCGGCATAGTGACGGTGGGCTACTATAATGAAAGTAAAGTGGTGATTGCGAAAAGCGACCGACGGGAAATGCCCAGGCTCGAGAAAACGCTGTGGAGATGTGGAGTGAATAACAAGAGTGCGAGCTTATTTACGCTAAGTAGGAAACAGTGAAGCTGTTGACTTGAACTTAGGGAACGGATAAAGGGCGGCTTCGGCTTGTGGGTTATGAACTTCCTTGCTCGGGCGGACGGGGGGGGTGAGGAGGGGGAGAACTTTGGCCGCCTTGATTGCGCGCTTGTGCAAGAAAAGCAGTGCTGCGGAATATGTTAAACATAACACCACGGTGCTAACCACCACTCTGCCGTTGGCTACCGGTCAGCGATGCTGTGCCTAGGGGACCAACAGTGCCGATTTCACAAGTTCCGGGCCCAAAGCTGGCCGCTTTCTCCCACCATGGGGAAAACCAATGAAACCTGTGGGGACAGTGCTGTGCCGCAGTGCCATAACTACCTTGTGTTGTGCCTACGACCCATACAACGGCAGTGGGTTGAAAACGGGCAGTGCAGCGTTTCCAACTGGCAATCCCATAAATTTTGACTCATTGATACTGGAACTATTCTCCGAACCCATGCCCCGAGTGAAAGTTAGGGATAGCCGCGGCTGCAGAGAGATGCTATCCAGTTTAGCTGGCCCGATATTGACTTACATTGGCTGGTGCGTTTAGCACGAACTTTAAGTTCCTGGGCTGCTGGCGCTCCGCTTTGACCGCATTTCGAATGCTGTTGAATTCAGGTCAGGTCAATGTGACCGGTAAACAATGCGCTGAGGTGAAACGTTGCCTTACTATTGAGCCCTGCATATCATACTTTGGCTGTTAGCGGACTGTAGGCCGCTAACGGTCAGCGTAAAGCACCCTCTACAAGGCATACTGTGGACTTATCTACTCCCCCACCCAACTCCGCGTGACTGACATTCTTTGGTACCTGGTCCTCTGTCCTCCCTAACCTCGACGATGATAATCGACCGGTCGGCGGGGATGGACACCGCAAGTCGAACAAACTGCCTATCCTCAACATTATCCTACAGGGCGTTGCTGCAGCGTCTGGCCAGTTGACCAAAGTACCACTACCAATAGACGTCGTCCAACCCCCCCCCCCACTTTGTCGTCATAAGTAGAGAGGACGTCGCAAAAAAAAAAGAGAGAGTGAGAGAACGGGCCAAACTGATGCTCACACCTGTTAGACCAAGTTCTACCAGCAGCACTGTCATACGGGTCAACCAGCTACCCCTCTCCTTGCGCTTGGCTAACTCCCAGCAACCCTCTCTGACCGCCTCGTCTGCATCGGATTTCGGGCACCTCCTCCCTCTCTATTTCTCTCATCCGGATCCCTCCTGCTTCTCGACTGTTGCCATCCATTAGTGTGTAAACTACGCTCTTTTTTGTATCGTTTTCATCCGAGACGCCCCTTGAAACTCTTCTCTACTTCATTACCCACTCGCTCACCTTCTAGCGCCGGTCAGCGCCCCCCCATAGCCACCATGTCCGCCGAAACCGATAAGAATGTCGAGATGTGGAAGATCAAGAAGTTGATCAAGAGCCTCCAGATGGCTCGAGGGTAAGTTTTGCGTGTGTATGGGTGCTATTAGCCTCCCGTGCTCGATGAGCCACTCGGGTACCTCCGACCTTTCTCAGTTGAGCTGCCTGCCAGGGTACTCCCCCGGCGCCGTACTAATACTGAACCCGCTCACTCCATCCCCCTTCTCCACCGACAGCAACGGAACCTCCATGATCTCCCTGGTCATCCCGCCCAAGGACCAGATCTCGCGGGTGGCCAAGATGTTGGCGGACGAATACGGCACGGCGTCCAATATCAAGAGCCGAGTGAACCGCCTGTCGGTGCTGTCAGCCATCACATCGGCGCAGCAGCGGCTCAAGCTGTACAACCGCGTCCCGACTAACGGGCTGGTGGT
>JANBPT010001229.1:0-12056 GCA_027575765.1 Tieghemiomyces parasiticus | reverse complement strand
AAAAGTTGGTACGCATCTGGGACCCGCGCGCAAACCGATGCGTCACTAAGCTGACCGGCCACACCGACAACATCCGCGCCGTCTGCGTCAGTCCCGACGGAGAGCTGATTCTGTCCGGCTCATCCGATACCACCATCAAACTGTGGTCGTTAACCGCCGGCCGCTGTATCTCTACCTATACCTACCACGCCGATTCCGTGTGGTGCCTCTACTCGGACCATCCGCGCTTTAACTATTTCTACTCGGGCGGTAAGGACGGCCTCATTGCCAAGACCATGACCAACGGCGTCCGCATGGCCGTCCCGGCCGCCCCGCGCCCCGGCGCTCCCATGCCGCTGGGCCCGCCCGCCATCCAACCTCCTACGGAGTGCGAGAGCGTGGCCTTGGCACGGGAACCCCGCGGTATCGTCAGTCTGGTCGCCGTCGGACAGAGTCACGTGTGGACGGCCACCACCGCCGCCGATGTCAGCTGTTGGCGCGACATTCGTAACGACCAACCCCAGGGCCTGGCCGACCCGACCGGCGCCCCTACCACATGCCCACCAGCGTCATTGGCGGCCCAGTTGCTCGACACGGCACCCGCCCCAGTCCCGTCGTCCACGGTACCCTTTCCCCACCTGGACGACACGCCGCCCTCACCCGTCCCTCCGGCCGCTTACCTCGGTGACCGATGGGTCAGCGGCGCCCCCGAGTCCGCCCCCGTATACCCCCACGGGTCCTCAGATTTGCATGCTTACACACTTAATGGCGAACCAGTCGGCTCCCTTACTGAGGACGGCACGGACCCGAACCTCGATAGTGGTAGCCTGGCTGTGGTCCGCGCCCACCCGGACGCCGTCATCGAAGGTAACCACGGTCTGGTGCGCTGTACTGTACTCAACGATAAGTTCCACGTCATCGCCCTCGATACGGCCGGCGATGTATCCCTCTGGGACCTCATGCGCTGCCGCCGGGTGCGGTCACTCGGACCTTTGACCCAATTTGCCCCACCTACGAGCCGTAGCGTCCGCTTTGACTCCGAACCACCACGCTCTGTGCTCAATGAGGCCTGGGAACGCTGCGTGGAGCAGCTCAATACGGATGACGTGCTGCAGGCCTGGTGCGTCGTCGACACCAAAATTGGCGCCTTGTCTGTACACCTCGACATTGGACGCTGCTTTGATACGGAACAATACGCCGACCTCCTGCTGGCCGCGCCCCTCGACGAGGTTGACGACGATGCTGTCGGCCGGTCACCGGCCGAACGCACCCTCAACCGCATCCACGGACCCACCGTCCTCGACTCCGGCCGTTCTGACCTACCCATGGACCAGCGCATGAATGTGGGCCGCTGGGTCCTGCGCTATCTGTTCGAGGGGTACACGGACACCCGCCTGACGCTGGGCGGGGTTAATGAGGCTCTACAGCGGCCCTTTACGACCCGCCCGCCGCTGGGAGCCGCCGTCGCCCGCCCGTTTCCGTCCCTCGCCCCCGTCGCCATACTCTCCACCACTACCGCCGCCCCATTGCCCAGTTCGGATGAGGCTTCAGAAGCCGAAGGTAGCGTGTCATCGTTGTCCAGCGCCACTTCCAGCCCCCGGGCCCGTCCCACCGAGGACACGGTCCACCCCACGCTCCCAGCGCCGACCGCTTTGCCCAAATTCCCAGCCAGCCGCGCCTTGTCGATCAACCGGCCTAAATCGTCCAGCCTGTCCAAAGTGCTGACCGAGCCTCCGCCGACTGGCACCGATCCCACTACCTCCACTCCGGTGCCGCCGTCCGACGAGCCGGTCCGACCCTCACCGCGGCTCACCCCGGGTGTTCGGCCTGACCCACCCACCGAGTCACCCACAGCCGATGTCCAGCGCAAACTCCAGCAGTTCATGCGTGGGCCAGGCGAAACATTCGAAACCCTGTCGGCCAGCTCGGTACCCTCCCGGCTGCACAGCACCCGCGTGCCGACCAGCGAGCCCGATCCGGGGAGCCCCCCGCCGGCCCCGGCCTCCCCCGGCGCTGCGAGTCCGTCTCGGTTTATGGATAAGCTCAAGAACTTATCGGTGCGCCGGCGCCGGACCACCAGCAGCACTACCACTGCCACGTACCCTCTACCATCCATTGACGATATGCCGCCGCCGCCGGCAATCGACCTGGCTACGCAGCTCGGCAGCTCTGTCAGCGTCCTCCCGGCCGCGGAGCCGGATAGCGAAACGGCGGAAACCCCGGCGGTGTCACCCCTCCCGTCCACTACCCCACCGCCCAACCCGACCGGCCATGTACCGGTTCCTACCACCGACCCGAGCCCGCCATCGTCGTCTACCCCCTCGACAGCCGCCCCGGAGCCCGTGTTTTCCTCCGCCCCGCAGCAGGCGGCCCGATCCCCGGGTCCGGCCAGTCTGGCCTCCCAACCCTTAGTACCCGTCCATATTCCGCCCCAACGTTTCAACATTGACCGTAGCGTCCTCTACCCTTACAATGAGTGCCCACCCTTGCTGATCCCGCCAGACACCACTTTATTAATATTTGAGGAATCGGCCGACTCCTCCGCGTCCTTTCCGTTGTACCGCGGCTCGGTGGGCACATTCCTTCGCATCAAGCGCGTCGTTACGGACGCCAAGTACCAGGCATCGCGCCGCGTAGTGGCTGCCGCCACCCCCGCCTCCGTCGAGGACGGCCGTCCTTTACCCACCTCCCCGGCACTGGATATTCATGTTCCGGTTCGCACCCTGCGCAGCCTGGAGTATTTTGAGAGCGTGGCCCCGTCCTGGCTGCTCGATTTTTTGCTGTGTAACCACGCCCCGCTCAAGGAACCCGTCAAGCTCAGCTTCCTGATGCGACCTCGATCCCACCACGCCGTCCGTTACGCTGGAGACCCGACCAAACCTGCGCCGCGCCACCAGGGCAGCATCCGACTGGTAGCCAACCGCCTGCTGCGCGTGCGCAAAGTGCTAGCCTACGCGGTGGAGAAACTCGAGATTCTCCCTCCACCAGCCGCGCAACTCTGGACCCTCCAGGAACAGGATCGCCGTCGCCGCGGGATCAAGACCCTCCACCGGCCTGGGCAGTTAGGGCCCGACCCGCCTCTGCCCCGTGAGATTCCACCCGAGGTGTGGCTCGAGGTCCTGTGCGGTGACCAGATCCTGCCCGTCACGGCGACACTGGGAACCGTCAAGCGGCACGTGTGGAAGTCGAGTCAGGACATTGTGTTTGAGTACCGGTACAAACCTGTAGCCGACCCAGAAACGACGTCATAGCGTGGGGCCTGATTCTAAAAAAACAAACAAACCATAATGTATGTTGTATGAAATGCCTTTGCGTAGTCTATTTTGGATCTTTTAGGCCTTTGAGTATCAGACCCTAGCTGATTATAGGTTAGAATGGATGATGGGAAATGGTCCCGTCCAATGGGACGGGGAAGCTCAGACCTCGGAGCTGCATATGAATCCTAGAGGTATTGTACATTGTGCATCGAATGGTATCCCTAATTCTGGAATCGAACCATTGCCTGTATGGTATCCGCCGGTAATGCGGTGTAGTTTAGCGTTCGCGGTTGTGCCAATCCCAGTTGCTAGGTATGGTGTGTTAATGGCGAATTAGTATCTACCTAAAACCTCCGGTATATATCAGGGCACTAAAGGATTGCCAGGTGCCTGCACGTTGGCGTCAGGGTCCACTTTTTGATACGTAGATCGAAATGGTTTGTTGGTTAGTCCACAAGTAGCGCCATTGGTTGAAATGTACATCTGTCAGGAGAGAACACATGTTCCTGAACGTAGCGCAACACTTGGTCAGGTAAACCATCACACCTAAGCTAAGGTAAAGAACTGCAGGTACCGCCAAAAATTTCGGTGTTCTCAAATCTAAATGGCGTGTATTCGTTATAGCTGCCATCACCCTGTACCTCTTGGTGAGCTCTTTCTACCCAGCTGTCATAGCAGATTCTAAAACCATTTGGCTGGAGTCTGGCTAGCTCCGATTGCCAGGCGTCCACAATCCGCCTCCAGTGTGCTGAACTTCTTACCCTCAGCCGCTGTTTGACATTCCTAAATAGCCAGAAGTCGCAGGGGGCCAGGTCAGCAGGACTATAGGGAGGGGCTGGCAGAAGTTTGAGTTTAGAGTCGGAAATGTAGGTCGGGGTAGCTGCAGCATGATGCAGTGGTGCATTATCATGGTAGAGTCATGGAGGATGATCCAGACTTCCACGTGCCTCCACCCAGGCCTAAAGCATGGGCTCCAGCCCGTACTCTACATAGAGTTCGGCGGAGACCTTGACACCAGGGGGTTTGACAATCGGGTGTAATAGGCCACGCCTGGCGAAATAAATGGCCAGCACCACCTTGGGTGGGGTATGGCCTTGGTGGGTCTCAGTTGGGACAGGGCCACCTTGAGGGCACCACCTCTGGTGACCAGAGCCAGCAGGGAGGATCATAAAGGTACAGCCAGGTCTCATCGCCTGTGACGATGGAGACCAGCAGGCAGTCACTGGTCCCCGCCAAACCCCTCCAGGAAATCGGTGGCAAAACGTACCCACTGGTGGCACTGGTCGTCGGTGAGGTTGTGGGGGATCTAGCGATTGAACTGACTGTAGAACCCCAGGTCCCTGGACAGGCCCCTGCCCATAGTACCAGGTGAAGTGTGGCAGGCCCGGGCCAGCGGCTCAGCAGTCAATCAAGGGTCTATCTCCAGCCGACCCAGGATCATATTCCCCGTAATATCCACCAATGTCATCTGATGGGCGGCCAGAACGAGGGTCATCTGCAATGGAGTGGTGATCTGCGTGAAAGCGAGCCAGCCACCTGTAGGTGGTGGAGTGGCTAGGGGCTGCCAGGCCCAGCATGGAAGTCAAAACGTTAAAAATAGCATCTGCCTTGCGGCCCTCCAGCTAGTAATTACAAATAAGGCCCCATACATCACGCCTGGTTAACTTGAGTGGAGTGAGGGGGGATGGGGGCTTTAAAAAGTAGACAAAAGGGATGGTCAGAAAAATAAATGAAGTCAGAATTGCTACAATCCTGGAATGCATTATACCAATCGACTCTGCATCGTTGACTCTTCTAGGTTTCATCAGGAGCACTGCGATCTGAGACCCCCCAGCTTTAAAGTGTCAAACAATTTGCTTACGCCTATCATACTACCTTCTGAATTTTTAAGATTTGCACCTTCAATTATACCTTCCGCAAAGCTGGCATCGCCCTCGCTCGTCGGATGGGCACTACTGCGGCCCTCTGTCCGCTGTAACCAGACAATGACCCCTAATTCCCGGCGTTAAAACTGCTGCATTTTCCTTACTCCGTACCGTCTAAATCCAAAGGAGGCCGGCCATCCCACTACTTAAGGTTACATCAGGTCGATTTCTGAAGCATATAATGTACATTTGATAAGAAGTAGATCTATCAAACTCAATGAAAGCGGCCACACACTACACTTACAGCAGGTGCTCGAGCGTCACGGAATAGTAGCCCGGCGTGGTTGGCGGGGTATCCCGCAGACTCTCGAGCGACGCAATCAATCGCAGGTTCCCAGGTTTCGATGAGGAAAAGCGAGCCAGGAAGCCGAGAATCTCGTTTAGAAAGGTGGCGGCCAAAGGGACTCCGGTCATAGGGTCAGGAGCGTGGCGCCGGCCGTGGAGCACCTCGATGCACACCACGCCTGCCGCGTTAAGATTTCCAATGAACAGCGATGTATTGAGCTTCCAAAGGTTGTCGATGTTATTCGCTAGGTGTTGTCGGAGGTCTAAAACGGCCTCCCAGCAGCGCTGGTCGCATAGCCGCAGGATGGCACTGGGTACCGTGATCTCTCCGCCGCGGTTCTTGTCGGACTCTTGGCTACCGGTTTGTGGGGAAGTAGTGCCCAGTTGGTTGGGAGTCGCTTCGGTCGGTCCAGGGCCTAGGCCGTCGTCATCATCGATGATGGTAATAGGATTATTGTTGAGATCACCGTAGTAGCCCTCATCGAAGCCGTCCAAATCCTCGTCCAGCAGTGTCGACAGGGGCGAGGCATTGGGATGCGCCGTATCTTGGGGAGCAACCACTACGCCGTCTAGGTGGTGTAGGTAGATCAGGAGCAGGTAGTAGCTCTGGCCGACATACAGTTCATGCATCGGCAGCCGTTGGGGCCTGTCGGTCGCAGCGGAATCTCGGGATGAGCTCAAGTGGTAGCTGGTGACGTTTCTGAGACTCTTGGAAGTGACTTGCCATCGATCAATAGCCTGGCAGGCGCGCCGCCAGTACCGTTGCCACCGCGGAACGTCGTACTGGAGATAACTACGTGTGGTCGCCACCAAGTGAATAAGACACGATAGATCGCAGTCAATCTGGACGGCAGGGAAGTCGAAGAGTGACAGGAAAAAAGTTGGATGATTTGGGCTAGTGTTCATTTCGGAGTCGTCTCGTGTAGCCGCCGCAATAAAGCCGGGTGGGGGCTTGGGATGCCGTTGTTCCGGGTATAGGACCCGAAACTCGTCTAGACGGACTGCAGGCCGGAGACCAAAAATAATGGCATTTAGGGCATCACGTGTTATTGTAAGCCACCAGGCAATGCGGAAGTGGTTGATCAGCAGCGGGTCGCGCAGCCGGGTCGCATCGAACGTCGAGTTGGGGAGAGGAGGGGGCCGTGGCTTCTGGTCTATTAAATGAGCCCGCGCAACCTGGTGTTGCCGAATAGCGGAGATTATTAGTGCCACCGACTGGCTGTACGCGCCTAGCCTCTGACACACCTCAGCCGTAACACATAGTAGGGTGAAGGCGTCCGTACCGCCACCCCCGTCAGCAAAACGACCCACGGTGTGTCTCAGATAACTCTGATATATACCGATAGCACCCACCGGCTGGGTGCTCTGAAAGGTGACGCGCTCGGCAAACGTAGAGATTAGGGCCATGACCACTTGTAGTTCAGGCGGCATGGTGTGGTTATGCAGGCGGAGTATGGCCCTTTGGTATTGCAGGTCGGCAAACTGCCCATATGCCCGATGACAAGCTTGGTAGACGACGTAGCGCAAGACTTCGGAGTGGAAGAGCAGGTCGGTGTTCATGAACATGGGTCGGTAGAGGCTAGGTGATTGCATGTCCGGGGCGGAGGAAGCCGTAAATAACTCTGACGGGTCTGCCGTCGAGGAACGGGTGGAAGATTCTATACCCCAGAGCTCCTCAGCCATGCGGCTCACAAAGCGGAATGCTAGGCTATGTGAACTAGCTTCCTCAGAGCCCTGCGGGCTCACCTGAACCGTGGCTACATCCAGCAACACAGGAGTGTGTACAATTGGGTTCGTTGCAACGGCCTCAAAGTAGCCTTCGTTATCAGGGAGGGCAAGGTCATTGAGCTGGTCAGCCGGGTCAGTTGAGGGTGGGCTGGGGACTAGGGTAGGCGTCTGACAACTGGCCCCATTCTCATAGGCGAAGGACGGAGGAGAGGCGGAGGATTGGAGACAATGTACGGGAGAAGGCTGGTACGCACTAAGGCTGGAAGTCTCCAATGTTGCCGACTGTCCTGCGGGCGTCTGGTTGTCAGCCTTGGGGGTACCTGGCGGGTCCTCAATGGCTGCACTTAGTACCTCAATAGCATCGCGGAGACGGGCTGGTGTCAGCAGGTACTGGCACTCGAGGTCGCGCTGAAGACAACCCGTACAGTGCGGCAGTTGCTTGTCGCATTTCGCCTTGCGGGTTCGGCAAGTCTGACAGGAGAACCGGGCCCGGGGCTGGGCGGGTCCTTGCAGCCGCGCTATGGGTAAACATTGCGTATGAGGTGACATTGCTTACACAGGGAATCCGGAGAGAGTGGTAGCAAAGAGAGGGGGGATATTGCGAGCCAATGGGGATCCAAACCACGTCCGAGGCATGGGCATGTGAAAGGGCAGGTAATGCTAATGAGGCCAGCTGGGTTCCGTAGGCCTGGGACTAGATAGCTAGCGGGATGGGCGCAGGCAAGGGCGGGTAAGTGAATATTGCGCACCAAAACTTGGAAAGACTTGCAAAAGAGGGTTAGGACCAAATACTTACAATTGTGCCAAGCTCTTGTGGTGCTCGGACTTTCCACCATTCAAGTCCGCATTAGGACCAATTGGCAGAAGGTTGAAGGATTACAGACTGCGGCGCCGTGGGGTCCAGGGGTAGTACCTAGGACAAGCCACTTGGCCCCGGCAATGGCTAATCCCCCGCCAACCTTAGCTGAGTGGTGGACCTGACTGGCTGCAAATATTCTTCCAGACTATGTGTCCTTTCCTGTTGGTTCTAGTCCGATCTGCAGACCCACCAACGTCAAGTTTGCTGCGGATGAGTATCACCACAGCTACGGAAGTTGGGAACACAGGGTGGGGCGGGAAACATAATGTGAAGTAGAAGGGCGGGTGGAGGTTACTGAAGCCCACCACTAGCAGGGTGGCTGGCTTGAAATTACACTGTTATGCTCCAATGGCCCAGCCAGAAGAATTTTGTATACTGGACCCTTTCTGCCACCAACTAGATGATGGTTGACTGACTCCAACATGTCCCATAGAATAGTTCCGCTTTTTTTACTTCTAGGTGAATTCCTTTTACCTTAGAGTGTCACCATTACCAATACTGGATCTTCCACTCAGTCCTAAGGACTGCTTCTGCCTCATAGCATTTCTTTGATGTAGTGTAGTCTGCAGGATAGAGTGTCTTTGGTGCACTATATAGCGAGTGAGATATAACATAGAATGCTTGGCTATGGCGCACTTATACATTTTGGATATATTTTATTTCTAGCTGAAAAGCCGTGATTGATGCCACATGGAAAAGGATTGTAAACTTCTAAGGGTTGAGAGTGGATATTTCCCTGTTACCTGTGCCTTAGGAAAAGGTCCTCTCAAATTCTAGCCTATATTGCAGGGCAGCCATTCAAAGTTGGCCATATTTCATAGGGAGGCATTGTAGCTGAGTGTCCATGCCCTATGGGTGTCAATCAGCAATGCCAAGATCCAAATTGCATACAAAAGCTGGCTAAAGTATCCATCAATGTGCCCACCATTTTTTGCCCTATTTTAGCAAAGGTGATAGGGATAAAATGCTAGCAAAACAGGAATGGGGAATTTTCAAGCCCCTATTTTGTGATTGACCAGAGATTAGATCCTCTTTATCTCCTTAGTCATTCCTATACTCACTTTACCCTGTACATTGCTCCTTCACTTATTTTACAATTTATTCCTTTGCCAATTAGTGTGTTACCAGCTTTTCCCTTAAGCCCCCAGCTCTTACTCATTCATCTTTATCCCTTTTATTCACAATTTTGCGTTCCCTTTGGACATTTGTGCTAGTCCCTTGCCAATTGGCACCACCATTGATTATCCATTCACTCTTTCCACCTTGGCCACAAAACCTGAAACCCCCCACCAAAAAAAACATTTTTCTTTCTTTGGAAGTATCCAACCTCTTTGGAATTCCTCCTCCCTTTTATCACCTATGTTCCCCCATTGTATCATTTGGTATTTTGTAGCATTTAGCTACCCCCTAATAGCCCCACTTTCCCTTAGCCTTCTCCCCTACACTATTAACTCCCAATTTAACCTTAAACCACCCCATAGTTTATTGAGGAATAGAATATATTAATCACACTCCAGTCAAAGTGCTGTCTAATTAGACTCATTGGGGTTGACCCCCATTTACCAACACTACACCTGCTATCATTGTTAATTATGCTTCTCCTGTGGTAAATGGTAACCAGTGTCAATCAGTATAGCAATAAATATATAAAGATAACAATAATCTTTATAAGGGTGTTCTGCTCATAGGCTTATATAGCTGGTAAGGCTTCAATCTGAGTCATGGTTAGCACCATGCAAGGTGGGGAAGTGAGTAGTATTCACTTTGGTCACAAGTTGGGAAAAGGTAAGTTAAACCATAAGATGAATAGGAGTCAATAGTAGCTAGTAGATAGTATGGCCTGATGCAAGGTAAGGAAGGTGAGTGAAGTATTACAGCTTGGCTTAGGCAGAGGTAGCAGTGGAGATGAACCTAGTGGCTTGCTGCTCAACTGTTGAGGCAGGACCATTGCTAGTGTGTTAGGTGGAGCTTTAATGAAGATGGGCTCTCCTATGGAGGGCCAACAAGACCAAATGGCTGCAATATGTAGAATACTAGAAGACATGTGGTAGAGGAGGGCATGGGACATCATGAAGACAAATGAGCATAACAATAATGAAAACAAATAAATAGCAAAGAGTGAGGAAAGTTGAGGTCTTCCCCAGCCCCTCCTCTAGGTCCTCTGGGGAGTGTTGTAGTTTATCCTAGCCTGGTGGGCCTGGATACCAGTGAGTCACAACAGTTGGGAGCAGGGGGTGACCTTCAGGAGATAGGATCCTTGGGACCACCTCCTGAGTCCCACTGTCACAATACCTTGACTACCTGTGCCACCCAACTAGTCAAGAGACACCATGACAAAATCAACTTCAGGGCCAATCATCCCTATGGATTTCTTCTCCATCTACCATTTGCACCCTTGTGTTGCTTGGTTGTTTACTTAAGTAACCCTACTGCATAATAATGGCCCTTGCCTATCCCCCCATTACCTTATGCCCCATTGCTGCCCTCCAGTGCCATACTTGCATGACTCCAGACCCACACACTGAGTCAGCCACCTTGCACCTTCCCTCCCAGCATTCCCCATCATCCTGTACCACATTACAATTGGGATGATGGGGGGGGGTAAAAAGAGAAGACCTGGCTTGGGTGAAGGTGGGAGCCAGGGTACTTGGTAATTCAGAGGGTGTAGCATGAAGGGGGCAATAGCCATAGGACAGGGAAGAAGTGTGGTGGAGTGATGCAGTTGGGGTATAGGGGATAGCAATGAACTCAAGAGTAGAGGCTATAAGGGGATGTGGGGTGGGAGGATCCCTGTTTAGGCATTGGGCTGACTGGCTTAAGCATGCTAAGGTTCATTGGTCAATACTCAGGTGCATGTTTAATGCCTCTGGAGGCATGGGTGCTTCTTAGTAAGGGTGGAAAGTGTACTAAATAGCCATCATGCCATGGCTGGGATAAGACCCAAATGGTGGGTTAATGCTAGGGGGGTGGGTCATAAGCAAGGATGCACTGTAGATAGGAAGGTGATGGGGCATTAAAGCATGGGGAGCTGGGGGGAGGAGTAACTGCTTCCCACAGCTTGATTAGGCCATTGGTCAGATATCTAAACTCCAACCAACATCCCCTATTAAGGCAGGTATCATGGGGTGAGGATGACTTGTCTGGGAGATGGTGTAGGTCCTACTGCATGGTCAGCTTGTCCTTCTTGACCCAGTCCCACCAAGGGCCAGGTGGAAGAAGGAAGCATCTCTCAATGTGGGATATGGTGTACTACTCACCACAAATGCACAGCTTACAGGTGAGGAAAGTGGCACACCAGGCCTTAATAGCCACATCCCTGAGTTCTGGGGGCTTCAGGGACAGGATTTGATCAGGGCATAGGTTACCAGAGACTCTCCTCTCCTTGCACCTGGCACTTACAACAATACAGGCCCCAAGGGTCCTATACTTACTGACAAAGTTGAGCCTGTGGAAGTCCCTTAGCTGGACCTTGTCCTGGGGGCCAGGAGGGACCTGTATGGCCAGGGCAGACAGGGTGGGGAGCTGGGACCTGGGGGGCATCCTCTGAGCCCAGGCCTGGATAGAATATAGGGGGGATTGGATGGGGGCTGGCTAATGTGCAGGGGGAAGCCTACTGGAAGATGGACCAGGTGTTCTGGGAGACATGGCAGACTGGTCATGGCATTGGCAACTACTGGGCAATGGGTACCAATGATCCAGGTAATCCCTTAGTTGAGGAGCAGGTGGAGTGGGCTCAGGGACTGCCTGGGAATGAGCTTGGCCTGGACTGCCAGGTGAACCAGAGGGGGGGCATACTCAACCACTGGGAGGATAATGATCTTGAGAGCAGCCATTCTGGTAGCTGGGCTCCATTTAATGAGTTGGTAGTCCAATTTAATACAATTCATCTGAAGGAGTGGGTGCTGTTATATAGTGTGATAAGACTAGAGGTGGAGAGTTGATGAGACTATGGCACTTTTAGTCAGGCTGGGGCCTCAGTAGAGAGGGGAGGGTGAACTTTACTGTGCCTAAAGGGTGGGAGAG
>JANBPT010001228.1:0-12061 GCA_027575765.1 Tieghemiomyces parasiticus | reverse complement strand
TAAATCACCACTGCCACCCCAGGAGGTGCTTGGTTAGGCGCCTATCAGTCCGACACAGTACCGGCCCCGCCCGGGGGGTGCTTATAGCAAGAGCCCTTTTCCTTCCTCGGTGCGGCGAGGCCAGGGTGGGCAAGACGTATGGCGCTATCAGCCGCGCTCGGTCACGCATGGGACCAACAGTACAGCGGCCTACATGTCACCCCGGGCCCGAAAACGGCCAAGTATCAGAATAGATCAGGACATACCAGCAGAACCTCCAGCTAAAGTCAACCCTAAACAATAGACTGCCCCATGGAGGCCTTCACGGTGACGCAGGCAGATATCCCGAACTCTGTCCCACTGACCAGTGACGGCCAACCCCGGCCGGCCCCGGGCGCTCATTCAACGGGACCTTATGTGCACCAGATAGAATGAAAAGAAATGCCGCGAAATAAAGAAAGCGCCGAAGTGGACGTCCGGCCCCTCACCGGCTCACCCTGCGCCGCTCCCCCGACTGGGTTTGGGGGGGACGGCTTGTTGAAGGCACCTCGGTGCGGGAGGAAGGGGCCCCGTGCGCTGGGTATGGAGCGGAGTCGAACGTCAAAGTAAGGGCCGCGGCTAGCAACTTCGCAGGGAGATCGGGCCTACCCGTCAGGATAAGGATATTGCTTACCTTTATGACGTAGAGAATCCTAGAGTGGAGTGATGGAGACGACTAAGAATTGGCTGAAGACAGATTGGCTAATCGAAAGGTGCGAGTAATGGCGCCAGGTACGAGAGATGCCACAGATATAACAAATAGTTCATAGGTGTAGAGCTTACACTCATCTTGCGGGCCAGCCGGAGGTGCCACGCACGGCGAAGGGTGGATGTGGAGAGGATGGTAAGGCCATTACCACGCAGAGACGCGGCCACGCCCTGATGCTCCCATTGGCCCGCTCCTCGTTGCAGGCGGACGTAATGCCCTAAAAATATATCCCGCCTTTCACGCCTGATTGCCGCTGTAAATTGCAGCCCGTGGGAGGTGGCTACTTATCAGTCGCTCCTCACTCGTGTCGGCTCTAACGCACCTTTGCCCCTTTCGTTAGTGGCCAAAAGGGAAACCCGCAGTGCCCTTGGGGCCCGCTGTCCACCCAGAGGCAGGTGAGTTAAGCCGCGGGGAACCTGGGGTACGTTCTGGCAACTGAAGCCCCAAAGTGACCGTGGTCGGCTGATGAGGGGGGGGGCTATGGCATGGTCAGCCAACGGTGACCAGGGCACGTTAGCTCCCAGCCTAACGCGCGGAATGTACGACACGCCCCCTGTCAACACTCCTCCACGCAAATCCCACGTCACCACATCCTTCACCTCCCACTCAGACCTGAATCCGCGGGTCCAGCGCGAAGTAGCCGGCCGGCGGTCTTCCACTGACCTCTTTGTACCGTCACAGCAGGCCTACATCCATATCCCCAGCTTGACTGCCGTCCCTATACCGAACGGGCGAATTACCAATCGTGCTGTTCACGTCCTGGGCGACCCCGACTATCACTTTTTATAGCTAGCGGGCCATGGGTCCACATCAGCTCTCTGCTGGTCGTAGCGTCATGGCCCTTGGGCAGAATCCACCCGCTGTTGGTCCAGCCAAAAAAACAAAAAACAAAAAAACCATCAGTATCCAGCTAAACTTGATACAACACACCATTGCCATGAGGTTACATTGAGTTGACGCTACTCACCCGATATTAGCGAAGCACCTGGCACCCAGCGATATTGTAGTGCCACCGACACCAATGCCGTTCCCCTCCAAAAAAAGGGATAGGCGTGGTTTGTGTATGTAATGGGCAATTATACCCAGAAATGGCGGAGGAGGTACACTTAACCAGCCACATCCGGAGCGCGCGCTAGGTGTGAAAAGGGGCGAGGGGTGAGCTTAGCATGTCGCTCTGAAACTCCTGGCTCAAGAAGAGCTATGTTCGACTCGATTATAGCAGATAACGAGAATGATGAGGTACACGGACGGTGCGCCTTTGGGGAGGGGTTAACTTCCCTGAGCCCATCTAAGAGCTGACTGTCAGTATACATGCTCACAATGTTTCCTTTAAGCTACCGCTCAAGGACCCATAAACGGAAATTAATTCTTGGCCGGTCTTGAGTCTAAATATGAACGACAGACGGCCTGTGGTTTGGCGGGCACGCCTTGTACCACATGGGGGGCCTACGTGCTCAAAACAAACGCTGTACAAACATCTCCCTCAGTGTTGCCTTCGTTTGGTGCGTTACGCTCGCTAATCCCTCCAGAGCCATCAACCTTGTATCCATTCATTGAATCGTTCTCCACTAACACCATTCTCCTTGGCCGCACCGCATACCACGCAGCTCTGCGAATCTCCTCTCCAATTCCGCAAGCTGACATGGCGGCATCCGAAGCCAGCTCGACGCAGGAATTGATGCACACCGTAACGCCCCTGGTCCATTCCACATCCTTGAGTCTACTCACCGGCTGGTAAGTCATTAGTGGCCGTGATAATCACTCTGCACCAACGTAGACATAGACGAACTTTGGTCCAACATAGTTTACCGAGAGTAGGTCGTTAACCTTAACACCCTCCCCATTAATTATCCCGCTATCTCATGGCCTATTATCTGTAGCAATGTGTGGCTTAAATGTGAAAATCTCCAACCGACCGGGTCCTTCAAGATCAGGTAACGAATTAAGTGCCAAAATTCCGATCATCGAACGAGTATCTGGCCAAGTGAAGCCGAATTACTTACCGACTCCACTGCCCCTCCCCCGCTTCTTTCTACGAACCTAGAGGAATGGGCATGGCCGCCCAGCGGGCACTGGCGGAGAATAGCGCCCAACATTTTGTGACGGGCTCCACGGGTAACGCAGCCCTGGCATTGGCCTACGCCGGCCGGCAGCTCCAACGCCCGGTAACGGTGTTTCTTCCGACCACCACAAGTGCGGCCATGCAGACCAAGATCAAGAATGAGGGCGCCTCCATCCGCCTAGAGGGTCAGGTAGGTTTGTCGTGTAGACCTCATATGGGGGTTCCAGGTATCGGGTTACCTTGCAGGCGGCACAGTTTAGTTTGTAGAGGCCTGGCAATGGCATCGCTTCCCAGCGCTGAGCTGGTTAAAGGCTAACCCCACCAAGTATCAACCTGTGCTGGCCCCATTTTTTCCTTACTGGCTCGCTAGGACCTCGAGGCGGTGATTTCCGCAGCCCACCAGTTCGCCGCCGGACGGGACGACTGTTACTTCGTTCACCCCTTTGACGACGAGATTGTGCAGACGGGCCACGCCACAATGCTGCCTGAAATTAAGCTACAAATCCATCACCGACCGCCTGATGCGCTTCTCTGTGGGGTAGGCGGCGGCGGCCTGCTCGCGGGGCTCATCCGGGGGCTCCAGGCTTTCGGGTGGACCGACGTGCCCGTTGTGGCGGTCGAGACCCACGGCAGTAACGTGTTTCAAACCTGCCGAGTCAACGGCGAGCGTGCCCCTTTATCCACATACAAGACCCTTGCCACCAGCCTCGGGTCCAGGTACTTGGCTGCCCACGCTTTCAACCTCAGCACCTCCCACCCCGTTATCCCGTTCGCTGTGTCGGATCCCATGGCAGCTAACGCCACGCAGCTTTTCGCAGGTAAGTGAGCAGCGCCTGTGCCAAATCCATTTGTATATAGCTCGTATAGATGGCGACCTGTACTAACCACCGATATGTCATGTTCCAATACAACCACGTTTCCATCGACAGACGATCACCAGGCCATGGTGGAGCCAGGTAAGTTTCCCCGTCCCGCCGTGAACGACCATGCGCCCCGCCTGCTGTATAGAGAGACTATGCTTGTGTACTCGTAACCGCTTTGCTCGGCCATACCTTGGCACTATCGCATTCTCCCTCCCCTCCCCACTAACCGTTTGGTAGTTAAATACCAACCCTTCGTTATTCTCCAGCGTGCGGCGCAGTTCTGTCCCTTCTCTACAGCGGCGTGATCCGCGATGTCCTCCCAGACCTCCAGCCATCCAGTCACATCGTGGTCATCTTGGCTGGCGGCGCCGATATAACGGTCGATATGCTGTACCAGTACAAGTTAAAACACTCTAACCCGCCTACCATCGTCAAGTCCGGTTCCGAGATTTACATGCGACTGACGACCGACCCGGAGGCGGCACCCGCCCCGTGAAGCGCATAACCACGGCTTTGAATGGGACGTTCTTATATATATTCTATCTACTATCCGCATGCAGCTATTAAATTACCTTGAGTACCATAAAATCAGATGTGTAAATATAGTTCTTTGATTGGATGGGGAATCCAATTGCTTCGAGTGTTTTGTACCACCATCTATTCGTCATGGTGTAGGGGTATTCGCGACATCCGTTCCTACCTATTGCAAGCTGGATGGTACTTTCGCAGGCTACTCAATTGGGCTAGCGCCTCCGTTCTTACTTACTCTCTCCATCCCTTTCTCCTACATTGCCAGGGGCATAGCAGCCCTGAACGCAAACGACGAAAGGGGGTGAGCAAACTACCGGTCCCATTCGCGGGCGTGCGGGGGAAAAAGGGGCAGGGCTGCGCATGGGCAAGGGGCTAATGCGAGCCAGTCGTTGGAGACCCAAACCGGTCGACGGTGCGGGCCGAAGGTGGAGATGGGTCAGAATCAGTTGCATCGTTCGCGATCGAAGTCTAGCTAAATCAGGCCCTGTGGACTCGATAGTCCTGTTAGAGGGGCTAAAAATAGTCCGCAAGGTGGAGTTGGATGATTTGCTTTGTGCGGAGATGATGGAAAGTTGGCACTGCGTAAAGCAGTGCTATCTCCACGGTTACAACCAAGGGCGGGGGTGGAGATGGCAGGTATAAAGAGGTTTCACTGGGTGCATTTCTGCCGCGGAAATAGTATCCCTGTTCAGCGCTACGCCGAGGATTGCCCATTCATTATTTTACAATCATTCATGACTACCACCCGCACATACCTCTCAACCCCACGACTTTGCATTTTGTAACGTTACCTACACCCATATTATAATAAGCTGACCACCTACGTTCACCCATACCCCCTCATTCGACATCCCCGTCCATCGGCTCTGCTGCTAGCTCGCGTGCCTGTCCACCACTATCTACCGTCGCCAGTCTGTCCCTCGATACATGTAAGCTTTGATCACTACGGTATCCGCTCGGTCAATCAGCCGTTGATAGGCGACCACCACTCCGGCCTGCCAAAGAATGGGGGCGGGATATATCATGGGGCCGGGTTGGCCCATGTGAAGCAACTAGGGAGCTTGGGTGATTTACTAGGAGAGGGTCTCCGGCGGTCTCGTCCTTACTCGGGCGCCCTCCATCTCATATTCCTCCAAAGTGCGTCTGGATTGTCGCACTTTGACCTGGCGACCCTCTGCGCTTTCGGTCTCCCTATTAAAGCGACTTCAGTGTCGCCCACCCTTCCATACCCAATCCACTGACCACCCCTTGTACCGTACCAACCGGCACCCGTAACTCCGTGCTGTTAATGATCGGCGCCACCTCTGGATACCAATACTCCTACAGCATGAGCAGCCCAGCTACCCCCAGCTTGCGTCCACGGCAGAGTCTGGCCGATGGTCGTAGACCAGATTCACACCTTGCCACTACTACCACCGCCACTACCACCACATTGGCCACGGCAGCTCGGGGCCCCGCCATCTCGCTCAAACGCTCGCGTCGAGCCTTACTCCGCACGCCGCTCGGCGAGTATGAGATTCTCCGTAGCCTCGGTCAGGGCAGCTACGGAAAAGTCAAACTGGTTCGCAACGCACTCACCCAGGAGCATATGGCGGTAAAGATCATTAAGCGGTACCCGAAGCACAAGCACCGCAAGGACCACCCTGAGGCCAAGCGCGCCCGCACCCTTGACCAGCGCGTCCTCCGTGAGGCCAACTTGTCGCGTTTCCTGGGCGAACAGCACCCTGGTATCATCCAGCTCCGTGACTTCCGTGCTACGGATACCCATTTCTACCTGTTTTACGAGTTTATCGACGGTATCACGCTGTCCGAACGTATCGGCCGCAGCGGTTTGAGCGAGGGCAAAGCCCGCCAGTATTTCAAACAAGTCGTCCAGTCGGTGGGTAAGTCAACGGCTCATCCATCACGGCTTCGATTTCCCCTACATTTACCGTTCACCTTGACCGTCAGTATCTGGCTGGCCATGGGGTCAATATCCTTACGGTGACCTTATTTTTGAGCCTCACTGTTCGTTCCTGAGCGGTTTGCAATCCAGGGGTGTTGGTCTATGACTGGTCACTTTTTTGGGGGGGTGGAATGTAAACAAACCCTAGTCGGTAGACAGCGTGGGCCGTTCGATTATCTCTTCTCGTCGCCACAACGATCCCACCTTTCACCATTTGTTTACGCATCTGCCTAGGTTGTCGAGGCGGGGGGTTGGCAAGATCGACTTGCCTCTTGCTAGCATCCACTGCTGTACTCAGTCTGACGAGTGGCACGTGCGGTGACGGAGTGATAGGGGCAGAGTGACAGGCCTTAGGTTTCATCGCCAGTCAGTCCTCAGTCAATCTGCCCCTGGCCGTCCCGCAGGTTTTTACGGGCTATTTTTCATGGCCACCGACTTTCCTTTACCCCACTAGCCAATGTCACTCGCCCTGATTCCTGTACTTACCCACCCTCCCCCCGATCCCACCTCCCCTCCCTCCCCTGTTTGCGACCGATAGGGTTCTGCCACGCCCACTCTATCATCCACCGCGACCTTAAGCTGGAAAATGTCATGATCACGCGGCATACCAAGGCAGTCAAGCTGATAGATTTCGGCCTGGCCAACTTCTTCGATAAGCAGTCCCAGCTGGCCACCGCCTGTGGCTCCATTCCCTACACCGCACCCGAGATTTTGCGGGGTGAAAAGTACACGGGGCCCGAAGTGGATGTCTGGTCGTTGGGTGTCCTCCTCTACGTGATGACCACGGGCATGCTACCCTTCGGTGACCCATCGGTGGCCAAGAACTTTGAGAACATTGCGGCGGGCAACTTTTGGATCCCGGGGGCCATGTCCGAACCCCTGCAGGACCTCCTGATTCGGATGCTCGATCCGGACGTTGGACGCCGGATTGCCCTCGAGAGTGTGGTCATCCATGCGTGGATGTCCCCTCCCGTCGTATCCACCGGGTCGGCCACCGCGACGGATCAGGTGACCCACGGCGCTTTGGGTCTCGCCGGCTTGCCGACCACCACCGGTATCACTGGTTTAACCAACCCCTCGGCCGTGTTACCGCCGCTCACCATCGCCAACAACACCCTCCAGATAGCTGCCGTACTCAACCCTCAGGTCGTGGCCGAGGTAGCCACCTGTCTGTTCCGCGACGTGGCTTCAGTTCAGCGCGAACTCGAGGAGCTCATTGAACGCGGACGGTTTCTCCCGACCCTCACCCAGCGCGGTCCGCTCTCCCCAGTCCCAACCGAGTGCCGTCTCCCGTTTGCCTACGCCGTGGACACCAAGGCTCTGGTCGAGGTACGCAACTGCCCCGTCGTGTCCCTGTACCACCTCATCTCCGAGCAGATGCGTAAGCACCGGTGGCTGGCCGCCCCGACGTCAACCCGCCTGGATTTTGACTCCTCCTTTGTGGAAGGTGGTCCACGCGACTCCCTGGCTGGGTTAGGTCTGGGCTTGGGCTCCGCCTCGCTGTCTCGATCCATCCTTCAGAACCTATCGGTGGATATTGAGGACTCGTTTACCACCACCACTACCACCCAACCCGATACCCCGGGCCAACTTTCCTGTCATTCTCAGTATCCTAGACTAGGAGACAGTGACCATGGGGTTCAACCACCCCGGTACGACCTCCACCCAGCGGATTCTGCGTCGGTACTCCAGCGGGTCTCGTCCTCCATCCTACATAGCCTGCATTTCTTTAAAATCGAGAACCGGCGACCCAGTCCCGCCACTGCAGGACCGGCGGCGGTCCCCCCACCTCAATTGACGGAGCCCGTCGGTGACCCCGTGTGGGGCCGACGAACCGAGGCCCTCGGCGGCAGTCCCCTCGCTGGGCGTCCCCTGCCTAACTCCGTTCTCTCGGGCCACATTGGATCCCGACCTGCTTCTTCGGTCAGCCTGGTGCCCTGGCCACGCCGGGCCGACCCACCCACTTTCCCTGCCGGTGAATCCCGACCCCTCCTTCACTCGCCCTCGCTGACTTCGTCTCGTCCTCTCGCCCCTGTGCTCGACGCCACCCAACTGGCTGACATGACCCTGCGCAGTATTGGCGCCTTCGAGGCCTGGTCCCACCGGATCACCTTCCCGCGGCGCTGCAACGGCCTCACTAAAGAACAAGTGCTCGGGCAGCTAGTGGGATTTCTGGAGGGCAGCAGTGTGGTGTACCGCTACGTTTCTACCCGCCAACCCCCGCCCAGCTCCCAATCGGGGTCCTCGGAGAGTAGCGGTGAAGATCCCTCGCCTACCGCCTCAACTCATCGTCGTAGCCGAACCCACAGCCGCCAGGGTCTGCTCTACTGGGTTCGCGGGCGGAACCGGTCGGACCCCCGCCAGTGTAAGGCCCCCAAAGTATACCGGCCGTCCCTCACCGAAGTCGACGCCGACCCTCTAGTCCGCCGGGCCATCATAAAGCGGTACCTGCTGTTCGGGTCGGCAGTGATTGACGAGCGAAAACTGAGACGTTTGAAGGCCCTCCAGGAGAAGGACCGTCGGAACGGTCGTGGCGAGCCCCGTCACCGCCGGCGTGAGCGCCGGAACCGACGTCAGGTGGTGTGGCGCAGTCCCGACGGGTCTAAAGAACTGCCCGGTGAGGTTTCGGATCCCACTGCTGCCGAGAAAACCGCCGCGGCATCTATTCTGGCCCGCCTACGTCGTCAGGCCCTTGGCGCTTGCCTGCCCAAAGCGACTGGTCAGAGTTCCGCGACTAAAAAGACGACGGTGGCCACCGCTACCCGTACAAGCTCCGTGGACAGTACCTTATTTTCCGGATTGGCCAGACGCTGCCTAGTCCCGGTCGACCATCCCAGTCTGACCCTCATCGGCCAGTACACCCCATCACTTGGTGACAAGGAGAGCGAAGCCCTTGAGCGCTACTCGTGTGGTGTACATCTTGAGGTGGTCCGGGTGGAAGGTCCACAACGATGGGCCGTGGTGGTCCACCGGCTGTCAGGCCACCGGGTCAAGTACCAGCGGTTCCGGGACTATCTCACCCGCATGGTATCGACGGCAGTGGCGCCTAAAGTCCATGTGGAACCCTTGGTTCCCACCAGACCTGCCCCCACCACCGTTACGGCCGTTTCAGCTCTCCTTAAAGAAATCCCTGTCCCACCTCGTCGCCCGAGCCACTACGTCCCACGCCGGGTGGCCACTGTGGCCCGGCCTAAACTCGCATCACCGGCTCCATCCTCCTCGTCATCCGCCACGGCCATCACCGCCACCACCAACACGATCGGTCCAACGGATCCTCGCACGACCTGGGCCACCAGCTACCGTCGCCGTTTAGCCAGTCTCCGCGGCCCACGGGGTCCTCCCTCTCCCCCGCGGGTACCCAACTACGAGACCGTGTGCTTCCGCGCGACTCGCCACGCGCACCCTATCGGTGTGGCAGAGGACGAACCCTCATCGGTTGCGTACCCTCCGCGTTATGCCACGATGCCCACTCGGATCAAAGCCCGTCCGAGCGGTCCAGGTGACCGCCCGTCCGCTGCGGCCCGCGTGTGAGCGTTCCCTTTCCCCTCCTTCTGACCGTTGCTCCATCCGCCTCGTTTGGTTGTCTACGTGTACCGTGTTAATCCCTCCTGACCCTTAATTCCTTGCAACTCTCGCGCGGACCCTAAGTTAATCTTATCTTCCATAAAGAGATAAGTCTTGTTTAATGACTTCTCACCGGTCAATCCGTCTTAATAAGGCGCGTAATCACGAAACTTGGATGTCCACAATGTCGCCGCTCCAGAATGAGAAAAACTATACATTTGGTGAACTGAAAATAGGCGGAGTATGTCTAGTTCAAAATTGCAGTCGGGTGAAGCGGTGTCAGCGAAACAAGGGATCAAACCGCACCTCCCGTCCTAGTAGTTCATAGTCTCCTTGATGGCCTCGTAGCAGCGCACACGGTCCGGCAGATAAAACCGCTCAAACGCCAGTGGGAATGGGGTGTCGAGACCACACACACGGCGCACGGGAGCCTGAAGCTTGAGGAAGCACTGGTCCTGGATGGTGGCAGCGATCTCGGCGCCGAAGCCTGAGGTGTGCGGGGCCTCGTGGGCCACCACCAGCCGGCCGGTTTTGGTTACGGACCGCGCCACGGTGTCCACATCCCAGGGTAACAAGGTGCGTAGATCAATAAGCTCGCAGCTGAGGCCCGGGAGGTCCCGCTCGGCCATACGGATGGCATCCTCCAGGACGTACAGTTGGGTGCCCCACCCGAGGAGGGTGATATCCTTGCCTTCCTTCACGACCTCGGCCTTCCCTAGGGGCAGTTCGTAATCACCTTCGGGGATACGCTCCACGGCTGCGCGGTAGAGTACCTTGGGTTCCAGAAACACCACTGGATTGGGGTCGCGAATGGCCGCCAGGAGCAGGCCCTTAGCTTGGATGGGACCGCGCGGCATGACCACCTTAAGCCCGGGCGCGTGGGTGAAGAAGGCCTCAGGGCTCTGCGAATGGTACAGGGCGCCGTGGCCCACCGCTCCGCAGGGCGCGCGTACCGTTAGACCGCCGCAATCAAACTGATCACCGGCGCGGAAACGATACTTGGCCGCCTCATTAACCAGTTGGTCGAAGGCCGGGTAGATGTAGTCAGCAAACTGGATTTCGGCGATGGCTGTATGGCCTAGAGTGGCCAGGCCGATACCAAAGCCCACGATACCCTGCTCCACGATGGGCGTGTTGAAGACGCGGTCCGAGCCGAAATCTTGGGCGAGTCCCATTGTGCAGCGAAATACGCCCCCAAATTTGACGTCCTCGCCGAAGACCACTGTAGAAGCGATGACGGGAGGGTAGAGGGAAAAGGAAGGTAAAGGGAGGCAGCCGCAGTGGAGGCAGTAGGGGTGAACAACGTGGGTATGCTGGTTTGGATGTTCTGCTAGACATATACATCGATGAATTTTTGCCACATGCTGTGGCTAACAATAAGCCACTGTTTAGATAGGTCTAACCACCCATGTCGAGTAGGTCAGGGTTTGGGCCGTACATGGGGCATCGTGGGGCGATTGTAGGACACTTACCGGCCGTCTCGTCGGTAGTGAGGGCGATGCGCATGGCATCATTGACAGCCTGGTACAGGTTAGACTTGCGGAAACGGCCTGCAGCGGTGGGCCAGGGTAAGAGCCAGGGGCGAGTGGACGGTGAGGGATACAAGGCACGATAGTGGCGTAGGGCTGGTTAAGTACAGTGATCTCCATCGGCACTCACAAGTGTGGACGATGACCTGGTTACCCTATCAGTGAGACCCAAGAAGTAACGTAGCCGCGCAGTATTTACCGTCTGCAAGGCCTAGGCTCTGTAGCTCGGGAAATTTGTAGAGCTCGTCCTCGGAGCGAACGAGCAACTTGGACTGGGCAACTCCCGTAGGAAGCCCGTTGACAGGCTTGGCCTCGAGCGAGTGCATAGTGGACATTGTTCGACGCACTGTCACGACCGGCTGGCATGGCTGGATGGCCCATAGGAGGTATTTTCACAGGTAGGATGGTAGGGATGGTTAGCCAGGAGACCCCACAAGTGAAGTACCGGCGACGTGCCTCGCTAGGGAAGGTGATGGCATGTCGCCTTTCTTCTCCGACGGACCAGAGCCCGTAGTCCGGGGGTAACCTACCCTTACGAGACGCGCGGCAAGAGCATTGCTCAGGCTGCGAGAAAACCGAAGCGCGGTCATAGTAACGAACGACGGAGTTGAGATGAGAGGCACTGGTGGAGGGGGAACAGGGGGCGGATGGCCAAGAGACCGGGGACCGAATGCGGCCTTGGTGGAGCAGAGATGTTAGGAGAAAGTAGCCTAGCGACGGTCCGGCGAGGGTAGGGAGGAAGCGAGATGTCTAAGGTTTACTTAAGTGGAGAGAAAAAGGCCCTTGCTCGAGCGTGCGTTGTGGCCCAGGTCGGGCGGTCAAGTAAGGAGGAAAGACGGG
>JANBPT010001227.1:0-12088 GCA_027575765.1 Tieghemiomyces parasiticus | reverse complement strand
TATCCATACACCCGCGTCCATCACACCTTCCATGCTATTGTATTTTATCTTTCCGCCACTCGCGCTCCATCCTACACTATATATATATATTTCGAAAAAACCTTCACCAATCAACAATAAACTGTAAGGGTGGAAGGCCTTCGCTGACGTATAATACTAGTCGGAAGCCGTCAACCCACTGCTATCACCCAATACTATGTATTCTAGATTCCTCGTCTGCGTACCTAGTTGCTGCCCACCAACGTTGTTAGTCTGCCGTTGCAATAAACTCTGCTTTAAATGACAGGCACCTTATCGCCAACGTTATAAGTATGATATTGTAAAACTGGTCATTAGACTTTATCTAGACATGACAAAGAGAGGCAGTCATTTCGTCGTGGTGCAATGGTAAATCAAGATACTAACGCATTATCAAGGCAATGTACGGTGAAACTGTAGCAGGGCCGTGATGAGAAAGACTGAAAAAATGTAGGATGTTAAGCGAAATCAAAAATTAATAATCGGGGTACGAACGACGGTACATATAAGTTAAACGCATCAGGGAGTCAGATGGATAGGAAAGGGCGGGGGAGTGCAGGGGCCCTCCTCTAGAACGGTACCCATCAGGTCAGCGCTGCGACCAGGTATGTGATAAGAGCCAAGTGAGCAAATGGGAGGTGACGGTGTATTTAGACGGGTCGAAAGGATGATATGAAATGGACAAAGTCCGAGGCAAGTGAGCCCGCGTAGGCGGGGACTACGCTACTGTCGCTGCAGCTTGATGCTGAGCCCATTCCGCTGGTGTGCCATCCAGGAGCTGGGGGTGTGCGGGGTTCGGGCGGCTCGCTGTTGCAACTGGAAGATCTGATTGCCGGCGTTGTACCAGGCGCTGAGGAGGTGGCGGTACTCGCGGTTGGCGGTCTGCACATGCGTCGTGAACTCGTGCTAGAGAAATAGCGGTGGGGTGGTCGGCAGAATGTAGACGGGAGGGGAAGGGGAAAGGCCACATCAGCTGGATCCCCATGAAACGTGCGCCACTCTGGGTTGAGCCTCACCAACGGAGGGCTACACTAATCATAATATTCGCGTGCCTGAGTCTTACCTTGAGTGTATCCAGCTCGCGAGCCTTGGACTGTAAGGCCTGCTTGAGGGATCCGATGGCCTCGGTGTAGTCGCTCTCCTGCGGCCGGCCCTTGGATTCCTTGAGGGCCTCCTCTTGGTTGGCGATGAGCTGCAAAATGGTTAAGATGGACGGATAGGTGGTGGTGGGTGAGTAAAGTGTCCTACCTCTCCAAACCAGGCCACGGCTTGGCATGGAATATCGATTGACCTAACGCTGTGGCACACAGTAAGCGCTTTTCCTACGCCTGGATCACGCCTATAAACCGCTAGACATTTTCCCCCTCCAGAATTATAATGGTTTAGGACACATATTACACCACTTACCGTCCGCAGCTTCTTGGTCCGGATCTCGTACTGGAGAATCTCCTGCTGCATCCTGGACTTGTCCTGATGCAGGTCTACCAGTTGCGCCTTGAGGAATTCGACCTCCTCGCCCTGATCCTTGCCTCGCAGATTGATAAGCGCTTCTTTGAGCTCACTGGATTAGGGAGAGGCAACGCGATGGATACATAGTTGAGAATGTACGACGAAGGGGGGGGTTAGTCGCTCGGCTGTGAGGTTTACCTTCAGCCCGGTCGATGTCGTCTGCGTACCACTATCCCGTCCTGACCCCGGACTTCGTCTTGGCCGTTTGATCGTTGCGGCAGGGAAGCATTACCGACCGACCCGTGACGGGCAATGGCGTATCCCAAAGTAAAACTTACCTGTTAGCGCGTTCCTTCTCCAATAAGAGGTCCTTGTTCTGGATGCTTTCCTGCTGCAGCTGGTCCTTCTCAGTGAGTAGGCGGCTGATGCGCGCCTCCTTGTCCTTGGCCCCGGCCTCCAGGTCGTTGTACCAGGACTGAAGTAGCTCATGTTCTTGCTTAAGGGCCGCGAGGTCGGCCCCGCTCTGTAGTTTGAGGGAGTCTAGGGCCTGTCGCTGATCCTGGTTAACCATGTTGAGGTCGGACCGCGCCACCGTGAGTTCCTTGGTGACCTGCTCGAGCTGCACTTCTGTCTCGGCTAGGCGGGCGCGCAACTGCGACAGTTCCTCGGCAGAGTCATTAAGGCGGGTCCGGAGGTCCAGGGTCAGGTCATCCCGCCCGCCGTTGCCATCCGCACTACGCGGCTGCTTAAGCTCGGCCTCCAGTACCAGAATGCGCTGGTGGGCTTTGAGGTAGTCTGCCTCGAACTTGGCCTTGGATCGCTGGGCGTCGTCCAGCAGGTTCTCGAGGAGGACCACCTTCTGAGAAGGGTCCGCGCCCTCCCGGCTACGGCGTGCGTTGCGTAGGTCGTTCTCGAGGCGGGCCACCTTCGCTTTGAGCTCAAAGACGTTGCCTTCCGCGAGGGCGTTACCGAGGCTGGTGGCAGCCACGGGTGATGACGGTACTTCCGCCATGGACAGGCCCGTAAGTTCCAATTCGCGCAGGTTGTCCTCCAACGACGTAATCTGTTCGTGGTTCTCCTGGCGTTCCTGCTCTAGCGCAGACAGGCGGTCCCGGGTCTGCTTGAGCTCATGCTCCAGGTCGCTGTTTTTGAGGTTGGCCAGGTTGTGCTTGCTCTCCAGGGTGGCGATCTGGTCCTTGTAGGTGTCCATGAGTGGCTTAAATTGGCTGACCTTACGGTACTCGTCCTCCAGCGCCTGGTTGCGGGCCACCAGCTGTGTGTTCTGCTCCTCGAGGTGCTTGAACTGGCGGCGGAGATCGGCGCTGTCCTCTAGCTTCTTCTTGTACTTTTCAATCACGTGCTCGGTCTTCTGGAGTTTCTCGGCAGCGTGCCGGTACTCCTGCAGCTGGTCGCGCAGGCGGGCAGCCTCGCTTGCCGTCGCGGCGCTGTCCTCCAACCGGCGGTTCAGGTCGGTGATGGCCTGGGTCTGTTCGTTGACCAGGGACTCGGCGGCGTGGGAGCGAGCTTCGGCCTTCTCTCTGAAATCCGGTTCATAAGGGTGGGGGAGGGGGATAGATAGCAGCCGTGGAGAGGCCAGAGACGCTTACAAGTTAGTGGTAGGATTGGACAAGTATGCCGTAAGTAGCGCATCCATTCTACCTTTCAAACGGTACGGGCACGAACGGCCACCACCATGTTCAGCATCGAATATTCGTCCCGGGGGCACTTACAGGTCCTGCTTTAGGTGGTCAATCTCCGTCTTCAGCAGAAAGTCGGCCTTACCCGACTGGTCGACGCGGGCTAATGCTCGCTCAGCGTCCTTCAGCTTGCTATGGACATCCTGGTTGTCGACCATGAGCTCCTCATAACGGGTCACGTAGTCAGCGTTATCCTCGGTAAGCCGCTGGACCTGGCGGTCGGCCTCCTGTTTCTCGGCGAACAGACGGGACAGCTCCGCTTCTAAGGCCAGTAGGCGCTGTTCTTGGTGCCCTGAAGTCAGGCTATGCTCACCATCAGGCTCGGCGGCCGTAGTGGCAGCGCCGTGCGCGCTGTCGGTCGTATCAGCGCCATTGAGACGCTCTGTGATCTGCAGTAGTCGGGCGGCAGGAATCCGACGATGGTGGTAGTATGAGGCAGGGCGGTGAAGAAGCAAAGGGGTAAGCGCCGATGTCCACGACGTTATATTGGGAGGGCGCCAGCAATGGCCCGGGGTGATCTACACCGTCGCTCCACCCTCCCCCGCGTCAGGTCAAAGTACGTTACGTTACCCCAACCGCTGCTACAAGAGGGCTGGCGGCGCGGACCAAACAGGGCCCCACCGACCCTTCGAACCTGCGGGCATCAGGTGTCTGCTTGGAAGAAGCGGTACTCATAACCCTCCTTCGCACGTCGACCACGAGGACTTACCGATTCCACCATGCGCATCATGCTGACCTGAGTGTCCGGTGGCAAACTCTCGATGGGCTGGACGTACTTGACATTTTTCGTACTCTGGACAGCCATGAGCAGCACAAGCTTGCACAGTCGGACCAGTTCGGGGGCGTTGGCCTCGCGGGCGATAGCGTTCAGGTTGACCGACCCTAAACGCTGCAACGGCTGGTCGAGTACCTCCTCGTAGTAGACCATGATGAGACGGTAGAGTTTCTTTAGGTTGTTCACTTTAAGCACCCAGTTGTCGCCCATGTCGGTGGACTGGAGCAACTTGAACCGCTTGGCATCTCTACATGGGGGTCGGGAGGATAGTTGCAGGACATTAATATCTAAAATCAAGGCAGTTTGGTAGGGCAAGTGAACAGGGAGGCGGTGACCTGGCTCTGCCCCGGGGTCAGAAAGTTAAGCTGACATGTGCCTAGAAACGGCCGGGTGCTGGCCTCGGCGTTGACCGGGACAAGGGTGAGCCCAACTTCCGTCTAGCTCTCGGGAGCCCCTTAACCTTCGGGCCCTCAAAAGCACTTACATGTCGTGGCAGATTTCAAACAGGACGATGCCATTCGACAGGTCAGCGGCGTGCTTGACGGGTTTGGAGGCCACTTTGATGGCGTTGGCCCATTGGATGAAAGCCGCCAGAGCCGCCTGGTCCGCCATGATGACTGTTTTACGAACTCTGTCGGCGTGCCGCGGGGTGAAGCTGGGTATAGAGAGGGAATAAAATAAAGGGGGGAATACTGGCGGGAGCGGAGCAGGTCAGCAGGCGGACGATGCGGTCAAAGGTGGTGCAGCGTTTACCCGGGACGACACAACGATGGCAACGATGCCAGGTGAGAAGGATATGGTGGCAGTAGCAAGGGGAGGAGAATGGGTCAAGATGGCGGAGAGCTGGGCGAGGTAGAGGCTAAAACCAAAAAAAATAATACAGTAGCGTTGAGCGCAGCTGCGACAAGCCGAATTCGAGGTTAAGTGCTGCGGTGTTACAAAGTGGACGGCGGCCTCATGAGGCGACCGGGTTATGGATAAACACGGCACCGAGGGGGGTTGGGGTGAGTCGGTTGTATCCAATGATGTTGGCTGCACCCTACCGCTGGCCACTTCACAGGCGAGATTCGGTAACGGGGATGAGGGCAGGGTGGAGGGCAGGAGGCAGTTTTCCACGCTGCGCCTTATTGGTCACCCGTAGCGACAGCACAAACTCCGCTGGTGTTGGAACAGGCAGCGGCAGTCAACAATACACCAAGCTGAGGGGCCTATCCCTAGCCAGGAGTGGAGCGTATTGGAGGAGGAAGGGGAGAGCCATGTCCAGTTGGGTATGGCCCTGGTCTGGCATAGGAGGGCGCCAGGTGTCGGTCAGGCGATCTGATAAGGTCGAGATCCATAGAGCCTGGCGATTGAAGCTCACTGCTTACGAACATTGACTACCGCCTGGATTCATTATGTGACCCAGGGCGGTCCGGAGGAACACGCGAGGTGAAGAGATCTCCCTGAGCCTCAGGCACAACGAAGTTAAATTGGAACTCGTGTGGACATTATGGTGTTGAGCCGTGTAAATTATCTATAGGCTACTTGGTCCCCCGAGGGATCTCTCGAAACCACTCGCACCACGGCAACTGCTATACATGATAGCAATCCATTCACGCTATTAAAGTGTATCGGCAAACTGGAGAATGCCTGACTGAAGGCTTGGAGCTACTTGTCAGCTTCACTGCTACACTATTTCAATACCGACCGGGCTCCACCCCATAGCCAGTCCTATGTCCTCCCGTGGGTATCTTTGCCCTGAGCTATGTGGTGATCTGGGGTTAATATCTCTTGACTTTTCCAGGGTCCTCCTTCGAATAGCATGGCTCTAGTTTTCGCCCGGTGAGATAAGGTATTTTTCTACTGCGCTGAGTGGAAGCCCGGGATTCTGAGTTGCAACTAAACCAAGTTGGGAAAGAAGGCGGGCCGGTCGAGCAGTAAGATAGGTCAGGAATCAATCAATGCGGTTTAAAAACATAACAATTTCCGAGTAGGCCCAGCGTAACAGATTTGAGACTGGCCACTTATATTAAACAAAACTATATTATACAAAGGAAGGTAATGACGGAAAACTGGCCCGACCGGCCTATCAAGTGACGACCCGGTCCCTCTGTTCATGCTGAGCAAGAATAGCCGCTTCACCACCCCTTTCCAAGGGAACAATGTCTAGGCTAAACTCGGCAGCTGTAGAAATGTCGTTGCTCTGCGCCAGCTGCAGCTTCATTACCTTACCTACGTCGCCAGTATTGCAGGTATGTATAGCCCATACACCAGATGCTGAACCCGATCCCTCCGACGGGGTCAGGGGCCATCAAACAGTATTCATATGGTTATTTATCGCGCACACCGCCACCATTCCTTTCTCTCTCTCTCCAATCTCATCGGGTTATGGTCAGTAGTGGTATTAAATAGACCAGCCACTCCAGCAGCGGCTCGAACTTCTTATCCCCAACCGTACATTCTCGAAATCATATTCTACGTTTGGAATATTATGATAACCAACCCCGTAGCACTCCCCCTCCATATGTACTGATCCTAGCATCCAAAATCACAAAAGCAACGAATGCCAGTATCCTTACGATAAATACATGTCAGACTAAAAGCTTATTTTTAGGCGCCTCTCTGATTCCTACGGCCAGACGGGCAACCTTGACCAATTGAGCACGGAAACTTGCGGCGTGCTTGACCAAGTATTCAATTTTTTTTTAGAAAAATGGGCTAGGGATGCGACCGTGAAGGCCGCCTGACCTGCGGCTAGTTATGGCGACGTGTTCCAGAATATATTACAGCTCATCATGCTGACTCCAGCCAATGTACAATTGTGACAGCCCAGGTGACAACACCGTCACAGGTTCAATCTGTAGATCCCCAACATGTATTCACGCTTGACTTTTTCCCAAGGTCGCTATACAACTGACTTACCATTGCCCTGGGTCGGGTTCACATCGTTATCGTTCAATCTGTGCACCCGTTCAGACGTTGCCTGACCCCCAGTCATGACAGGGTCTCTTTACGTACTTAAGATATATGATAGCACGTCCAGGATAAACGCCCGGTATAACTACGCCTTAACCTGCTACCCGTTTGATTCCACTCCGTCTTTTATTTTCCTCTCCATATCGACTTGTTCTATTTAATATCCTAACCTCATTTTATATTTGTACGTCTAGCCACCAACCACTAAATTGGCACAATAGTAGCGCTTTAGCGCCTAAAGGCAGCCAGCCCTTTTACTACCCTATCGTGTTGGTATCCCAGATGAGCTAGCCGCTGAAGCAATAAGATCCCAATATAATTCTAAATAACGGACTCGTGTAGACAATAAGTTGGCCAATGCTGCGATGTAGGATTGGGAATCATAGACCCGCCGCAAAATCGGGACATGGTGAGGTGCATGACAGAGTGCTCGTCAGCCGTGATTAACGCTGTTGGGGAGAGCGCTCGCAGCTAGTGGCACCGCCTTTAACGCCTTATTTTCTTTCGTCGCTGAGCTGCTATTAGTCGAACCTTGAACCGATGGGGCATATTCAACAAAGCATGAGACATGTTAAGTGACTTTATACTCCAGAAGCTTGATGTGAAGTGCGCCGTCACGAGGTGGTAGTGATTTACGGTAGCACACCCGTCTAGCTACTCGTCGCTGATTAACGAATATAGCACAGGTGAGGCGTCTATGGTATATATACATGTTGATGGCAGACACGGGTGATATGTGACGCTTACCCTAGAGATATCCCCAGGCTCAAGCGAGAGTGCTACATGAGTGTGATGTGTCAGAGGTGCTTCTATGTGTGTTCCAGGTTAACCGGTCCGTTTAAAAGGGACGATATGACACCACCAACTCTGTATCTAGGTTAGAAATCATGCCCACGGTAGCTGTCATATTACAATCGAGTACGGCTGTGTTTAGAATGCGAAGTACATAATCGAACCAATAAATCATTCGTTTACAACACATGGCTCGAAATGGGAGGTGGCGGGTATGCAGTAGGCCATTGCTAGAGAACCGGCCCTTCCTGATTAGTCTTTTCGTTGTCAGAACCTCTGGACAATGATTTCTGAATAAGGTAATCCGGACGGGGGTTATCTTATCCTCCACCGTCTGCATTTTTTTACTGGAGAATGATTGATGTTATTTAAGTTTACTGTACCCTACACCCGGTGACCACGCCAGCTGACATGCCGTTGATTAGCGGCAGATTTAAATTGGCCCTGGCGGTTCAGGCCAATCCGGCGGAGTGGTACTCGTATGACTATCCCACTAAACTACCCAGCTCTCCTGTCATTCACCCATCGACCGGCCCACTTGCAGTATATAATGGGCAGTTGCCCTGCTAGAGCCTAGACTGTGTGCCTACTCCGGCCACTCAGCCATCCCCATGCCTCCGAAGCTCTTAATCTATCACTGCTAACTATCGTATTCTCCCATACTTCGACCCTGCCGTTCACAGAGAACTTAAAGGGTAACATGTGCCGACCCATCTACTACCGCTACTCCTGCGGCAATGTAGTCGATTCTGCAACCTACAGCGCATGTGCCCGGACAGGCATGCTTGGCATCGAGAGTCCTACTCATTGCGGCAGAATAGGTGGCACGAATATCATGCACCTACAGTATAAATGTGATAAATGTGCAACTTGCTTCTCCGAACACAACTAGCTACGGCACGCCAAAAGACGTTTCACGGGATGCTATTTACTTCAACTAAGACCTCAATCGCGGCCATGGGCTCAGAACCTACGTGGAATTCGTCTACCTACTTTGGTTTTACAGGTTTCTGCACTGCGGGCGTTGTATTTTTCATTCGATATCCAATCGCCGTCTAATCGTCCGTTGCGTGCCAGGCCGCTCTACTGCAGCATTTCGACTTTCGAGTAAACCACACATCCCCTTCATTACATGTATATACTTTAAAGAAACTGGTGAGACAGGTTTTCGGCAGCAGAGGGGACGGAAAGAGGGGTTGCTTGCCTAGCTAACCTGGATATGACAAATATGTTGTTTTTAATGGATCTGTGATGGTGAGCCAATTCCATCGGAAGGGGAGGGGAAAAAGGGAAAATGAGAAAGGTGAAGAAAGCGAAACCCTCCAGGTCTAGTTTAGGTTTGACTCTCCATGATGCCGGACAACAGTACAGTCACTCTAGCCCGGACCCTCCCGCTAAGTCTGCTGTAGACTTTGCGGCTGTCGTCGGAGAGTCTCGTAGGCGGTCGATTGTTTAATCAAAGATTTAAGCTGCCCGCCACCAATATATGGTTTCCCACTGCTGCTCGCGTACCAAACGCCACACCATCTGTGTGAAGGAAACATGGTCAGGCGCCCTGGACATAGTAGTTGGGCAGCCGAACACCACATCGCCCGGCCGCCGTCCCCGGAACCTGTTTTCCCCTGGCACGCGATAGCTAAGCCGGGAAGTCTACGATGGTGGGTTCCGATAATTTACCATCCAATCTGCCAGTCTCTGCTTCTCCCCTACTGTGACTTTCTTCTGCCCCTTCATCACCACCCGGTTTTTCACTTTCCCTAGGTGTCCTTTTTTTTTACCAGCTCGCTGATAGATTGCCTCGATATTCAGCTAAGCGAACACTTCATTCCGTCCGAGGCTCCCGCAAAGTAGGTAGCCGCCCCAGCTCCATTTAAGTATACCGCCAGATTCCTTTGTAGTCGGGCCCGAATGCTGGGAAGGGGTGCTTATATGCTTCCTGGTGTCGAATACCACGCTATGGATGGACCCAGCTTCAGCGACTTCTATTCACCATGTATTAAGCGCTGATTTACCAGGCTTGTCCGAGCACGGAGGCGCGGTAGACCCACTAACTGTTCCTACTTCGAAGGCCAGGCTCGGGGCGTCACGGCTTCGAAGTGGCCCATTTCAGACATCGCTCTTATATGCTACCCAATATAGTCGGCCGCAGACTTAGACAACAATGCAGAACATCCTGCCTGCAAATTTCGACTCGGTGGTCTATGCTGGCAATGTCATCATAATAGCTTATTTTACTTTTTAAAAGCCAAGATGTTGAATCGGATATGATTATTGCAAATAAACAGATGTTTCATTTAGCTGACTGCAGATGGTTTACGGTGTGCCCATAACAGAAGGAACACTCTAGTCTGGCCTGCAAACCGTGGTGGTAGGGGGGGGGGGGGTTGCGAGCGTCTTAGACCGTCGCTATATACGGTGGCCGGATGGTCAGATCTTCCGGCACTCAAGATAGGTCTGGGTGGGGTCAATGGGGAGCGAGCAGAAAAAGTCGAGTTTCTGCATCACGCTGAACATCTCCTTCTGATCCAGGTGGACCTTAATGCAGGACCGCTGGCCGTTTGGTAGGTTTCGACAGACTAGGTCGGACTTGGCGTCAACAGTGTAGTCGAGGTTGGGCTCCTCCTTCACGAAGGCGGTCAATACATCACTCGAAGACCGACCGGTATCTTTCGGGGAATCGGAGGCGGCCATGATGCTTAGAATGGTGGGGCTAATGTAGCCTGGACATAGGGTATCGGTGTAGGACACGTACACCGGAATGAAATAGTATTGTTGATAGGTGCAATCAGTCAGGGGGGGTGTAGTGGTAAAGCAGACCACTCTGTCGTTGATTGTTGGCTACTAATTGGGCACTTCACGTCTCGGCCGCTGGTACGGCTCCTACTTGCTCGTTGCAAAGTGTACCGTAGCTGCCCATTGCACTTACCGGTCAGGACAAAGGCTCCGTAGGAATGACCGAGGTCGTCAGGGAAGGGAGATCTACACTGTAGTGGATCAATCGGCGTGTATGACAAAAGTACTCGGCACTGGGGGGAGGTCAACTATGGGCTCCCGTAGAGGATGGTGTACGACTGCAGGATGGCGAATGCGTGATGCGCGGGGCGGATGGATTCGAACAAGTTTAAGCTGACTAGCAGGCAGTGGTGAATGAGCGAAGTCACGATTGGGTTGCGGCGCAAGGGAGGGGAAGTGGAAGCCTCCCACTCCAGCCCGTAGTGGTTTCACCTTCAGACTTGTGCCGACAGGGCGTCTTCAAAGAAACGAATACACCCCGTCTTGAGGGTTCGCCTTCGCTGTATGGCGACGTCACCGTCCATCTACCAGACCGTCCCGGCGGCGCGGGCAGCTAGAATTCCCTGGCCAGCACACACCCGCGATTACCTTCTCCCCCCCCCTCACCTACTTCACCACCCCAGGCAAGGTTTAGCCACCTGCTGTGCTGTATGCAGGAGTGGGCTTGGTAGCCAAACGTCATAGACGGGACCCCCCCCCCCAATGCTGGGGCTACCGATCGGCAGAGGTACCCGGGTGGGGGCGAATTAAAAGCGACGGAGGTGGGGGGTCGACGCGGCCAGCGGCAGCTTTGCTCTACCGACAGCCAAGGCACCTGACCAGTGGAGCAACTGGTCCCTTAGAGTTTGACAGCCCGGGGGACAGGTAGTCGAGGAGGGAGGTATCCGGAAGCTACACAGGTGCCCTAACCTTCCGCCACCACGCACCGGCGGAAGGCTGAGGGACCTCCTACCTCCCGCCAATTCTCCGACTGGGCGTAGATAATGCCCCCTTCCATCCAATGGCTAGGCAGGCCAGCCGAGACGAGGAGCGACAGCGGGTGTCCTTCCGCATACGCTGTGGAGGGGGATGCGATGTCATCGGCCGGGTTGATCCTATGCGCGCTCGCCCGCTTGCTCTACGCCCCGCCCACGACATCCTCCCTAGCTTTGCGCATTTTTTCCACCCGCCCGTCAATGAGACTCTCCCACCCGCCCTCGCCCCGAACTTTGCGCGCCAAAAAAGGCCAACGGCCTCCCGCGGGCGGGTTGTGGCTGCCTTGGTCGATAGTCACCCTCCCTTACCCTCTCCAACCGCCGGTTGCTTCCGTCTCCCGGCAACTTTGACTGGGCCTGCCGCACCCTTGCCTCCACCTCCACTTTGGCTTTAACTATCCTTCCGCACCCAGGTCTACCTACAAAACCTCTCCCTACTCCTCCCGTACAATATCCTAGCCTATACCTCACACCACCACCGCCCCTCCGCCTTTCAAACAAATCACCTCACCCCAACCCACCCCCTCCACCATTCACCCGACAGCCATGAGCGACCAGGGCAACCCAGACCCCACCACCATGGCGACCGACCCGACGCCCTCCACTACCGGTCCGTCGGCCCGCCGGCGCAGCCT
>JANBPT010001226.1:0-12098 GCA_027575765.1 Tieghemiomyces parasiticus | reverse complement strand
GGCAGCTGGGGGCGGGGGCCCTGTATGGGCAGGCTGGTGGCGGATGGGTGAGGCAGGCGTCACCACAAGAGGTTTGACAGTATTATAGACTATAATACTTTTACTTAGCTTCAAAATGCGCATATGGCAGATGGGTTTTAACGGTTTGGTTTCGCCATTGCAAGTTGTATGGCTTTTCTCCGGTGTACTTCTCTATGTCTAATGAGAGGGGCCGTGGATGGGTCGTCGGCAGCCACAGTGATACAAGGACAGCCTTTTTTTTCGTACTCGACTATCATATAAATGATATGTAAGGAGATATATTCATGATGGTTTCAAAACCGGGGACCCAGGTCAGCTGCCTGCTGGTCAAGACCATCCGTTTCCCGCTTTCTTTTTGACAGCCGACGAGGAAAGGAAGCACGATAGCCAATTCTGGTACAGGAGGGGCATTTACTTTGTAGCATATCAGCAGTTTTAAGATAGATACCTTTATATTAAAAGAATGGACTCAGCTGTCGCATTTGAAGTATCGCCGCTCTGGCTGTACTCCAGAGCAGACACGCGTAGGAAACGGTGCTACTAGATACCCATAGGCATCATTAAAGGGCGGTTGTTAGGGGTTATAACCTCCTTCACTGGGTTTAGAGCGGATGCGAATTTAATAGGGTTGATAGCTGCAGACCATTGGTCGTTCCCTTTCGCAGCGGAATGTGTTATGGAATCCTGGGCGGAGCGGTTGCTTGAATAATTAGCCGTGTCATCATAGCGCCCAACCAAGGGCGGCTGAGGACATAAAGAAATCTGGCCAAAAATCGAGTGGGTCATTATGCTTATTATTACAGTATGTAACTGGGTTCTCATGAGTCTCCACACGCTCGTCGCCTATACTCGTCTCTATGGAAAATGCGTGTGACCATTGCGGTCGTACGGGCCGCATCGAACCTACGATCTACGTATATACCCCATTTCACCGTTAACTCAGCGCTAGGGGCTCAGCCTTTCCTTCTACCTGTTTCACAATGGCTGTTGCATGTGCCTTCGCAAACAACAGCGATTCAATAGTTAGTAAAACGGATGTTTTCCCCACCTTAGCTCTGTGCCAGCCGGTTGCAGGCAAGGGGACGGGAAATCAGACCCTTTTCCTTTGTTTATCATTACCTTGATGGTGAGCGATGCATTTAATTTTTTGGACCCGCTAAGTCCCAAAAAGCCACCAAATATTAAATGGGCCATATGCTGAGTGACTTGTCCATTGCCTCCCCGGAGGCAGGCCCGCGGGGGCATGAATGGATAGGGCACATGATCTAGCTTGATGCTAGGCGCGAACTCGTCATTCTAGATATCTATATAAGCCCTGACTACTGTTCTGCTTTTTAGTTTAACCTTGTGTTCGCTGCGCAACCCTCTCTTCATTTAGTTGTCTCATAAATACCCAAACCGTACTCGGACCAAGTGCCATCTCTGACTTTCCCTTTATTATCACCGCCTTGTCCGCCGACCAAACTCGCCGAAATGCACCTCAGTCGTCCTGCGTTCTGGGGCTCATTGGCTAGCCTGGGCATAGTAACCTGCCACCCAACCAAGCCTAACATTGATACACTCGCACCCGAAATACTTGGTGAGATCACCAAATGGCTCCCCATGCATGACGTGAAGACTATTGGTAAAGTTAGCAAGAATTTGAAGTACGGGATAATCAAAACTAATGAAGCTAGTCTAATGTTAGTAAGTAAGCCTTTTCTTCGTAGTCCAATACTACTCCGGCTTGACCTCCTGAATTGTCAAGAGACCGTGCTTAACCTGAAGGGGGGGGGAATGCCGCGGCGAGCAGCCTATCAGCCGAGGATATCTAGCCTCTCTTGCTTATTAGCGGGTATCTCTTGTTAGCAAACTAGCGTTATCTAACTTGTTGGCCCGTCGACACCGACTCTACACCAACTGTGCTGTTCCTTGCAGAAAATTACCGCCTACCGCGACATTGCCAGCGGTCGACCGGTCGACCAGGTCCTGCCGCACAAAGTCGAGCAACTCCAGCCGCTCAGCCTACCTACATTAGGCATTTTCCATGAGTCCGTAGACCCCGCCGTTCAATTCCAAGCCCTGTTACCGGTCATTCGCCCATTTATCTCCAGCGTCTTTTACCGCCTCTTTATAGTGGAACGCCTAGCCCAGTTCCGCATCTCACCGGGCGGTAATGTGTTTCAATACGCGGACGCCGGTGCGTTAAATTATTACCCTGAGCAGACCGAGGCTAACACGCCCACTATTACCATGATTACTGACCATACCCGTCCGGACGCATATGTCAAAGCGTTAGGGACCCTTCTAAGCGAAACAAGGGTCTTTACGTCCGATGAGCTACCGAGTGTAATAGAAGAGTTGCACGCTATCCACGCCACAGTTCGCCCAGTATCCCTAGGTAAAGACGGTCTCGATAGAACACAGGCAGTAGAGCTAAAGTGCCTCGTACTGGTCGCGCTCGCCGCCGGTCGTGCCGATTTTCTATCCAGTATGGTGGCCTACCTGGGCAGTGAATCATTTCGTAGAGTATTTGTTGACGAGAAACTGAGTCTTCTGCCCAGCGAACATTTGGATCTCGCTGGGGCACTGCTCACCACCTCGACTCCAAGTGAACGACATGGTAATGATATATCTGGCGACGAGCTTCCCACGGTGATACGTCAGGGTGATCGTGGCTCGTCAGAACTTCGCCAGAAAGTGCTTTCGACACTATGTGACGCCTTGCCCCTTCATTTGCACCGCGCTGCCATTATGACATTTGCCGTCCAGGACGACGTTCAAACCCTACATAAGTATATTGACGCGAACGGCCCCGTGTCAGACCTCATCCACAGCGATTCCTTCAGCGTCACGCAGGGCCGCGCTCTGGCCATTCTCATCGCCGCCAAAACCAACCACGCCGCCATTTTTGATGCGTTTTACGACTCGCTCTCTGCGGAACAACACGCGAGCATCGTTGAGGCTGCGCGGCTCCTTGAATGGAACGGTATTGAAGGATGGCTGAAATTTAATGCCATGGACGGGAAGAAACGGCGAGCGAAGGCCGCACAGCTTTTGACGGTAGCGGCGACGAGTACCGATGAGCAGGCGTCCTGGTGGCAGTGGCTAATTAGTCGCGTACCCATACTTTCGACTGTATCTGATCCCACTCCCGCCTCATTCGTTGCACCGGCGGCCGGCCATGACCCTCGTAAACCGTTGGTGTTTCATAATAAGCTGGTGGTCCATCTAACCCGTGATATGGTGCTGAGCTACACCTACTACCGCGAGTTTGCCAAAACCTCAAACTGAATGGTACAGCCCTTTTACATTCTGTTTAGTCGTTTCCATATATGTTTGTTTTCGGTCGAGCTATTGATTTGTTATAAGTAAATATTGTTTGCAACGGTCCAGGAGCTTAAGGGACTATTAACTACACCCTGTTGGTAATAACCGAGTCAAAGAAATGAATGGACTGGCCCTGCCCCCACAACTGATTGTGATCAGTTGTGGATAACCGGTTGTGATTCGACGAACGTAGGGCGAAATAGGGGTGGTACTATTAATTTTTCTCCCGCCGAGTACCAAGCTCTGTAGGAAAATTTTTGCTAAAGAACAACAGCAACTGGGCTAAAGACCTTACCGGTTGATCACAGTTGGTTTAGGCTACAGAAGGCAAAAAAAAAAGTAGCCGGCAGGGGGTTTAGTATAGGTCGGGATCTCTAACGATAACCCGAAACTGTTGTGCATGAGTGACCTGACGTGGACATTCAAATCGAATTCTATCAACATTGATACACGCTCGCACTGGAGAATCCTGTGACTCCACCCATTCTCCAATTCAACGTGTACTCCTGCTACGATAATTACTTCCCCCTCGTTTCGTAACCAGCTCCGTACCTAACCTATTATTCGGATGACCATGCCCGGAATGCACGGATCCCATACCGCCTTCGGCAAGCGCCTGGGCTCAAACGGTAAGCAGGTGGTTACCGGTACCTAGCCTAGCAACGCTACCGCCCGACATGGCCGGTTCCGACCCACCTGGGCCAGGGCGAACGGTCCACGCGGCCTCGCGGCTAACGAACCCAGCGCTAACCCCATTATCTGGCTCCACCTTCTACCGTTGCCGTACGAATCGCCACTAAACAGAGAAGGAAGTGCGGGACAAGGCTACCGACGCACTCCTGAACTGGTTGCGCGGCGCCCAGGATATTAGCGAACTGGAGATGGACAAGCTCTGGGAGGGCCTCTTTTTCAGTAAGTGTAGTACGGCCCTCCTAGTTATATCTACTGCACCCGACCGCCGCATGGCGGCCTTTAGGTTTATAGTGGTCTTGACAGCTAATCCTTAGGCCTATCGATCGATTCTTACCTTTGTCACCTCGACCCTACCTACTAGGCGTTTGGATGTCCGACAAGCCGCTGGTCCAACAGGAGCTAAACGAGAAGCTGGCCTCCTCGCTCCTCTCGATCCATCCTACCAACCGCATGGCTTTTTACAAGTCCTACTGGCGGGTCATGGGACAGCAGTGGTTCCATATCGATAAGCACCGGTAAGTGCCAGTGGCCGGGGTTTACCTTTTTAAAAGCCAGTACATCTGGGATTGGGTTTGTCAACGCTTAATCAACACGTACTTACTTGGCCCATCCGTATCGATTCTGACCGTGATATGAATCTCGCCCCTCGCATCTTATCCACCACCGGTCGTCAGTATCAATAAGTGTGGTCAGCTGGCCCGTTTCGTCCTTCGGTACACCTACAAGCTACTACAACAGGAAGGCTGGGCCTCCGAAGTCGTCGACCAGGTCAATCAGGTGCTCGCTACGACTGTGCTCGAGTAAGTGGCAAAACGCCTCATGGTATCTTAGCCCTTGCTTACCCGTTATTGTTATTCTTATTTTGTTGCCAGCGCAAGATGGTTTCTCCAGGCGTCGTCCTTTCAGGATCAAAGTGGCCGGTTGAAATTACTTCTTGCGAGAATTCAGTGCCATTCCACCCTTCCGGCTAACATCGATATCCTACCTCCGCCGCCCTGAATGACCTTGTATACACAGCTACTCTAACAACCGGCTACCCATCGGTCTCCAGTCCCAGCTCATCGACTGTGTTTTAGAGGAGCTGGACGTTGCTATCGCTAAGGAGGTAAGCCTTGCCTTCCTTGCCGTCTACGCACAGTACCTAGGGGTTTGGTAGTCCTGTTTGCGGACTGCGGATTAGCATATCGCTAACCATCGATGCTCTGCTCTACTTACCAACCTTTTATCGTACCTCTTAATGTTACCTACGCTACCTCATTGACGGCGGTATTTCAGAAACGCGAGACGATTCCGTTCGCCCGCCTGCTCGAGCCTTACATTCAATTCCTAGCTAACAGCCGCAATTCCGTTACTGTTGGCATGGTCGCCAAAGAAATCTTCCGGCCGATCTTGGCCAAACGGGCTGACCCCGACTACCTCGACGAGAACTCGTATTTTGACCGCGAACTGCCCCTTGTCAAGGCTGCCCTCGTACGGGCAACCCCGCCCAAGCCGGCGGCCCCAGGCAGTGGTAAAAAGAAGAAGAACCAGCGACCCCTGCCGTCGCCCGGCGCCGGCCTGGAGCTGATGGCCAAGTTGCTGAAGAGCTTCCGTAACTATTATCCGGACCCCGTCCAACCAACCTTGGGTAAGCGTCGGTCGGAGGAGTCCAGTAAGCCGATGGCCAACGGGTGGCCGACCATTAGCTCGGAGGAGGCCGGGGAGCCATCGATGCGGCCGAGCAAGCGGTCTAAGGTGACCGCGGCCGAGACCTCAGCAGTGGCCACCGAACGTCGCCCTGCCCGTGCCCAAATCCGACCGACCGTCCTCACCGCCGCGGCGCGGGCTCACCTGGCCTGGAAACGCGACCTACTGCTCGCCAAGAAACGGCGCCTGGATATCAAGTGGACCGTGGGGCCCGTCCCTCCGTCGAGCACAGCCAACCTCACCGCCTCGACCGTTGCCGCTGTGGCCCAGGTTCAGGCCGTGTCACCCGCGGTAACGAGTAGCCCTGCCACCCCATCCGTGGGCGGTAGCCCGCGGACCCCCGGCACCAAAAAATCGGTGCACTGGTCGTTGGAGTGCAATTCGGTCAAGTTATTCCGCAAGGCCCTACCCATCACCCCTCTGCCTACCGCCATCCGGTTCGGCGATCCGGCAAAGCCGTCGCTCCGTCGAGTGGGGTCCAATGATTCCATGCTGTCCGGGTCGTCGTCTCCTTCCCAGGCCTCTACTTCTAACTCCCCGGCACCCATGGCATCGCTGAACCACAGTGCGGTCGCCGCTGGTCAGTCGTCGCCCACCCCCGCGACCCGTATGGTTTCGCCGCTGGCTGTGGAAGTGTCACCCGCTGCGGCCACGGCCAAGGCGGCTACTGCTACCGCCGTCTCAACGGTTGGCCTCGATGCGTCCACCCGGGGATCATCCGCAGCTCCGCCATCCCCGGCGGGCACCCCCACTCGGCCGACCCTGGCCACTGAGACGACATTTAAAGTGACGCCCGTGAAAGAACATCTCAATTCCCTCGCCACCACGCCCAATCACTCCACCGCCCAGTCGACCTCGGCGGCAGATAACTCCAACGAAACCGGGGATGGTGGATTTCAGGTGACCCCAGTCAAGGACTTCCTATCCCAGCAGCGGCCACTAAATGCAGCTCCCCAGACTGCCCCGGTCAACCGCGAAACTCCGCCGGTCTTCACGGTCTCCCCCCGTCGCGCGTCAACTCCCCGGCAGACCCCGGCTTCGAGACGGCGTTCCCTGGTCCCTGCTGATACTCCCCGCCGTCAGTCGTCGCGTCTGGCGGCCAAGCGTAAGTAATCTGACATTTAGGTATAAGCACATACACACACCCGTTTCCTGCTGCCCCCCTCCCTTCGGTTCGATATCCGACGCACACCCCCTCCCCTCGATTGTACGGTTCATGCCTACATACTTTTTCATATTTTTTATGCATCATTTTCTCGTTTATCTACATATGTACCTGCTCAATGAAATCTAGGGTTATCCGTTTTTCCATGTTCGCCACCTTGAAATTGCCCACTGAGCTCCAAACGTTCCACACTGTGGCCGTGCGCTCCATTGTGCTATTATAGCAATAGCCAGTAGATGCATGGTCGGGCTATGGATAGCCAGTCCACGCTGTTTGTGGAAAAAGAGCGGAGCTTCCGAATACGCTGGGTGCCTCCCTTTACGAAATTCCCAGCTGGCTGCTACTGCCTCACCTCCCCTCTCCAAATAACGAAAAACTGTGCGCCGCCACTACGGGCCTGGTTGTCCCTGATCTCGTCGAGAGTCAAAATCCCCATCGACGCCATTAGTGCTGGCGGGCCTCTTGGTGTAGACCTCTTCCTCTCCTCCCTCTCCCAATCCGTAATTGAGAATTCACGTTAGCTGGGGACCTGCCCAGGGTCTCTTCCACCCATACCGCCATTGAACTCTCCTCATAGTCCTTTATCCGTTATCCCATCCGTTGACCTTTGTACCACTTTGATATTGAATATCACCGCCGTGGTGAGTGCACCGTATGATAAAAAGGGTGGACGAGGAGACGAATGGAAGGGGGGGGGAATGGCAATGGGTTGGTATCCCTAGAAGCCCAGGTGGGCTTATTTCATCCTGCCTGTACTGTCATTTGCCAGCCCAGTTGAACCGGCCAAAGGGACAGCACCGCAGACCTGTAGGGCCAGCCGCGCCGTTGCGCTGTCGTTCGGTGGCCGTGTATATATACGGATACCCCTCCTGCCATCGGCCAGTCATGCAAATCACCCTACTTCTTCCGCCTTCTGTAGTTATCTCTTTCCGGCTCGTAAATTAGCCACGCCTGATATCATTTGGCCATCTGCTCCCCTTGCCCCCCCCCTACCTCCTCTCTGCCTTCTCCTCCAGGTACTTACATACGCGATGCATGCATTTCAGTCTCTCATGGTGACCATTGGACTATTTGTAGGAGTGGCCTTGCCGGGCTGCCACGCAGTACCAATCTTCGACTCAAAGTTTGGTGCGGACTCTACCGAAGGTAATCTGAGACCTCTTCCTAAACTCAACACTTTGGAAGTATTCAAATACCCTGATCAGCCGCCGCAATACCACCAGGGCTATGCCAATGACAACGGACAGAACCAACCTCTTTACCCTCCCAGTTTTTCCTATTTGCAGACCGGGGATGGTGGGGATCGCATTAAAGAATATCTCGGGTACCCCAACATACCGCCGAATGACCTACAATACGTTCAACAGGGCATCAATCCGCAAGACACGCTTCTCCAGCCTCTCCCCTGATACTAAAACCATTGCCCAACCTTACGCTAGGGGTCTATGAGTGACCTTGGGTCCTCTTGGCGTCCTAGCAGGTGTAAATATGTAGCTTGATATTGTGACGCTATACGGTAGGAGTTGTCAGCTGCACTAGTAAATAAAATTCCGTCTGTACATCTAATGGCGGCAATTATTAGTAACGAACGACGCTTTTTCAATTATACTATTAGACATTGTGTTAACCCCATTCCGGCTCAAGGTATTGTCACGATTAAACATATGGCGGCCCATATACTAGCCTGGAAGGAATTTACGTATATCAGGCGGCGCCTTACTGTCGGATGGTACGGGGTAGGAGAACGTGTGACTCGGGCACGACTTCCGGACAATCGTTGTTCGATACACGTTTCGGGCCTTACCCATGATATCTGGCAGAAATGTGCTGGATCCAAGCCTGATTCTGCTGCCACATGGCCAGGCTCGCTGCGACCTACAGAAGAGGATGGCCCATACGAGTGCCATCATCGCCCTCTTTTTCCTACCAGCCGTTGCCCCGCAGCTCCAGCGTCTCCTGACCCAAACTGTGCATTACAGGGGGAGGGGGCTCCCCCCTCCGTGTATCACCCTTCACTATTGCCAGCCACAGCCTTGGAAGTGTGGGCATTAGTGCTCAAAGCACCCGCAGACAGCCTAATTCTATTTATTTTTCCGTGGCATTCTCCTTACACCTCTGCCCTTGAGAGCTTTGGGTCCCCAGGCTGGACAGGTCCGGCCATGCACCAACCATTTGGGCCCTTAGATTCGACCTTTTCCGGCCGGCCGCTTCCACTGGCAAGGCCTGATGTCCCTTCCAACCCTCTACAGCCCCCTGGCTGTGCAGCTCCGCTGTTGCGCTTGTTTACAGCCGGAGCTCTCCCTGGCCTTTGACCGAGCAGACACTTGTACACCGCCTCTCCACCGCTGTGTGTATGTATTGTTATTATTTTTTTTTCCTTTTCCGCACCAACCTCCGTTCTCGACCACACGGAATCAGCCTTGTGAACCACGTCACAGCCCGGCGACTCGTCCATTTTCTCCGCCTCACCACCTTTAATTCGATATTCCACTTTTTATTATTACGCCATCCGCCTCGCTCTCCGAGACCTCCACATACCCTGGGACCTTCCCCCCTCCCACCCGCCATGCCGCCCACGCTGTCCTGGACCAACATCCTCTTCCGACGGGACGATGGTCCCAGCGCCTTCTTCCGCTGTGCCCTACCTTCCGGCGGCCCTGGCGTCGCTTACTTTGACGAACCGTTCGACATTCACGTCCCGAATGGCACCACTGCCGGGGGCCTACACCTGTTCTTCACTATCCAGGACAGTCGTCGCCGCGACAGCGGGGGTCTGATGCCACGTCGGAGCCAGCCTCTGCACCTCTTCTACGTAGAGCTCGAGCAAAACCACGTCACCGGCGCCGAGACCCGTTTAACAATCGACCTGGGTCACTACGGGCCCACACCCACGCTGGCCGAAACGGAGTCGCCCGGTAGTTCCGACTCAGAATGGGTGCATATTGCGGAGGCGAGTTCAAAACCGGACCTGCCACCGCAAAGGGAGCAGGCTTACGTGTGCGAGGTTGCCTGGACGTTTCCGGTCGGGGGCGGAGGCAGTGACCCGTCATCGAGCCTATTTAAGCGCTGCCAGGTGGTAGACGGGGACGGCGGCCGCGTGCTGTTTGACGTGACCTACCGCCTTCTATTTGGTGATACCCTGTGCCCCGGGGAGAGTACGACATCACCTTACCTACAGCGGGCCGTTACTGGTCCCCCGACTGACCCCATCGTGCCCGCCAGTTTTAGCAGTATCCCCCTAGTTAACCGAACACCTACGGATGCGATGGAGTCTGTGTCGAACGGTACCGTTAAGTCCCGCAGCTGGCTACGCAAGACCCGATCGGTCGTTATGGGCAACCTCCGGCACCGACGGACCGAGGCGGCCTCGGTCGACGGTTCATTGGGCACCCCGGGCGAGACCAGCTCCCCGACAGCGCCACACACTCCCACCCGCCAGGGAATCGGAATAGCCGATCCCGCCCAACCCACGGAAATCGAGCGCCGGTACTACGACTGGCCTTTGCTGGCGGTAAGTCCAGGTCTTGTATTACCAATGCCATCGCGCCCTTCTGCCATACCGCTTATACTAACCATCTGAATCGCCCGTCTTATGCTCAACCTGAATTACCAATCGAAACTACCCGGCTCAGGCCCCCATTAAGCACCGCCGGCGCGTCTCCCGATCACCTAGCCACGCCAGTTCCTCCCGGTCAGGGTCCCGCAAAGGGCTCCCGTCTTCCGCTGACGATTGGGAAGAGGTCTCACCACAACTCCAGTTTGTACCCGGCCCGGCCGACGCAGCAGGTAACCCCACGATGCAGGTCGTAATTCCGGCTCTGGCTATGGATACCGGTGCTGGATCGGGGACGCCGACCAGTAGCGCCGCAAAGCCCGATTTGATTAACAAGTTGGGCCACTGGCTGTATAACACATCACCGGTCCAATACTTCAAGAAGGCCGACTACCGGAAACGGGTCAAGGACCGATTCGCCACTATCGAGCCCATTCTTATGCGCGGAAGCCGGTATGACTTGCGGGAGTGCCCACCACCCCCACTGGTCCTTCCACCTCCCCTGACTGCTGCACCGGACGAGGTCAGCTGTAGTGGCACCCCTCCGGTGTTCCCCCAGCGGCAGCGCCGATCGAGCTTTAGCATCACGCGCCATCTCCGGCCCCGAAGGACTCCCCCAACCACCCCTGTGCTAGCCGACCGACCCTTACTCCCCCTCGAAGCGGCCTCTCTCCCTGCCTCGCCAATTGACCTGCGCCCGTCTCCACTGAATAATGCAAGAGAAATGGCTTTTCCAAGCTTACCACCCCAGCAGGCTGCCGTAATAGACGCCACCAATTCGGACCCGCTTGTGGGGAGGCGGCGCAGTTCTACCTGGACCTGGCCACGCAACCCCCGAATCATCTCTGAATCACCGACACCCCTGCCACAAACGCTACCTAGCGCGCAGGCTTTACCCATCCGGCCCCCCATTGAGCGACGTCGATCGCGGCCCGTGGGCCTGACCATCCTAACTGCGTTGCTTGGTAACCGACAAAACACCCCCGAGGCCCACGCAACGCCACCACACCTACCCAGTCAACCGTCCCCCTTAACCGGTCACTACGGCGCGGTGCCGAGGTCAGCCACGCACCCAGCGGGGCTAACCTTGTCCCCCATGGCGTCACCCACGGTCGACCCGGACCGTCAATTCCGTCGGACCGACTTAATGGGGGAAGGTGGCAGCGGCCGCCGTCCGCGCCGCCTCTCCCGCCCCACCAACGACTTGTCGTCTCGCCTTATGGACGTTGCCTTGGCCGATAACATCCCTGTGGCAACCACCCCGCCGATAGCCTCACGCCGTGACAGCCTGAGTAACGTGTTCCTCGGCGAAGCACGCAGCCCCGACGGGCCGATTACCTCGAGGAGCCCGCCTGTCTTGGCTCGGATCCCCGTGCACGTGAGCCAAGGCTGGTTTTTCGCACCCTCGGCCCCACTCCACCCAGTCGATGACACCGTACTGGAACCCCCGTTGACCACGGAATCCGCAGCCCGGCATGCCCGGCGGTTTACGGCCCAAACCGACATCATCCGGAGACTGGGTGTCGCCCTGGCCGACCGCGGGCTGACCGTTGTGCGGAGCAGTAACTGTGGCCTGACCGTCCGCCATGTTACGACCCTGGACGTCTGGCCCTCATCCCGGGGCATTGGCTACCGGCGACATAGCGACCTACCTGGGCATACGGTGGTCCA
>JANBPT010001225.1:0-12136 GCA_027575765.1 Tieghemiomyces parasiticus | reverse complement strand
GTTTATGGCCCTCGACCCGAACTCCGACATCTCTGCCAAGGTCCTCACCGTGGAGAAATCTTAAGCGAGCCCGGAGCCAGCTTGTTCCCCCCCCCTCAAGAGACATCATCCTTTATATCACCCATACATCCCTATACCCCGTAGTATTCTCTCTAGCCTCCCTCTTCACATCTACTCAGTAATAATCACCTGGTCGTATTTCATGTTCTGGATGTTGGGGGATCAGTGGATGATTGATATGCAGCTGAGTTGGCAGACAAGGTAATGTCGCGAGCAATTAATGGAGTGGGGTGGTACATCCGATGCAGCCGGACAATATACAATATAAAGGGCTACCCTTGGCCTACGATATGGGCCAATCCCTCCCCCTTCAGTGATTCCCAGTGGCGAACAGGTTGGCGAATTAGTTAGCACCAACATGTGGATGGCCTAGAAGGAGATCGTTGGATATATCCGGGGAGGGGGACTTCGCCTGTCCACACTAAAGATAACCCGCCCGCAGACAAGTAATCTGTGGCGCTACCATTTCAAGCTCAGTGCCTTATGGAAGGCTGAAGTCCCCCATGACTAATCCCACCTTCACCTCCATCTGGTATTAAAATACCGGGCGACCGGCGTGCCTTCTACACGCAACAACGGCTTCTCTACCTGCTTGCTTAAGAATTGAGACTCGTGTCACTATAGATGGGGGGGAGGGGCTGGTGGTTCAGAGATAAAGGCAAGGTCGTACTGAAATTGATTGACCTACAAGAGCTTGACCGCTATTACCGACCGGAAATATACTGGGCGGTATGGGGTTCGGCCGTAGCCAAGGGGGTCAGGGGTAGCCAATTGATGGGGCCAGATCGAGGGCTGTGCAGCTTTGGCCTGTCTGTGCGCTGCGAACCGGCCAATGTTACATAGTATTTGTACTTGCCCCGAGGTAGGGGGGGAGAGAAGGGGGTGGTTGTACAACCCATTCGCAATTCCCTCACCGCTGGATATAGGGCCACAATAGGGTTACAAAGTGATCCAAATGCGTTCTATTGGATTTAATAAAGTGCAAGGGTATTGTATAATCCGGAACGATGCCGTCCAAACGCGGCGATGGACGGCCAACGTGACTCCTGGTACTGACCTAAGACCTTGGCGCGAGCCTATTCCTGCCGGCTCTTCCACCATAACTCTACCGCCTAGCTACCGCCCACTCGTAAGATTAGTGTGCCTACTACTTGTGTAATCGACCCAGGGGGTGCCGGGTCATACAAGTCGGCTCCTAATGGGAGCTGGTGACTGTTGGTTTAGTGGTATCATTCCCGTTTGCGGCCAGCACCATGGTCGACCGACGGGCCAATCCCCGGGTGGATTGCCCCCATTTTTTACTACCTGCCAGTCTTGGGGGAGGGTATGAGCGACAGCAGGGCAATCACACCCAATCATCGCGTTCCGTCGCTCAGTGGGAAGGCCTAGCCGGTCTCAGACTTGTCATTATCCGGACAGTCGGGTATTTGTCCAAGAAGTTGGGGCCGGCTCAGGCCGACGTCGCTGGGCACCGCTCCATTGTATTGGTACTTCAACAATGTAGTAGTCGCTGGATCTCGAACCGAGTCTCCCCTATAGTCTGTGGTGATGGGCAGAGCCTGTATAGTTCACGGGACATTCCCTCACTGCGCCAGTAGAGTCAGATACTTCTATTGAGCAACACGACAGTGTGCTTAGCTGTGTGACGCAGATATTTATGACCCCATGCCTGGCACGATGGGGCGTACCATTGATAGATTAGACTACTGCCAGTATTGCAAGTAACTTGGAATACGCCCGGCTGCACTGGGTCACTAGGGGGTGGTCATGACCTGCCTCCTCCTCCATCTGGGCAGGACCTATGGTCGCCATGCGCTCTGAACCCCTCCGGAAGAGCAGCTGGGCTGATGTGCGCGTGTCAGCTTAAAAGACTTTCTAGTAGAACGCTATCGCCTCGAGCGGGGAGTGGGGCGGGCGTAAGACGCGGCGCAGGAACGAGGGCCGACGGAATATTAAACGAAACGGCCCTCGATCCCAAAGGGAATCCCTGGTTTCCGACAGGGCGAAGGGGGCGGGCGGGTAGTGGGGGGAAGGCGTAGAGTTTGGCGGACCCATCCATGGTACACTTTCATTTCAAACTGGGCCTTTCCATTGTCGGCAATTCGATCTGCCAGCCGCCAGCGCGGCCAATCCTTTTTCTTCCCTGCCTGGGTCGGGGCCATCTGGCGTCATAGCTGCCTGCCCTGGCATTACGTGCACTCTCTCCGGCACACCCTTGCGCCTACTGAAAAGTGCTTTCCCCATTTCCCCGCATCGCCGCTATCCCACACTCATCGGCTTGCCAAGCCCAATATAAAGCTATAAAGCTCTGCACTGACGATGTTTTTGGTCCCTGTCCCTCCCCTCCCCCCGTTCTGCTTGTCTGCAAAGCAGCCCCCCTCCGTCCTTTCTACCTGTATATAAACTACCTGGCCTGTCTCCTTCCTTGTGGGCGCTCAAATTATCCCCACGCTCCCTGGCCTCCCCCTCCCCCCCGCCACTACTACTCATCCCGGCCACTTGGTGTACCGCGGACGCCGTGGAATTTCTGAATCCGTCTCGAACATTTATTATTATATATAGATATAATTCTTTTCTCTTATCTGTGCACCCTCATAACGGCACAGTGGTTTCGATTATCCTAGTCGCATTGCCCCCCTCCGCCTCCTCCCACATCCTCGCCAAGATTGTTAAGCAGCCTAGGTGTCACTGTACCCCCTGACTTTCCCACTCTTTCCCCGGCCAGCCCTGTACCCCGCCCCCTCGCTTCTTCGTCGTCACGTCTTCGCCTCGCCGTACGCCTCCCCCTCCCGTCATGAACAAAATCTTCAACCGCACGACATACCGGGCCGTGTTCGCCCTAGGCCTGACCGTTCTCCTTCTACACCTTCTATTCACCTTCCATGCATCCCGTCGATCGAGCCTCAGCACCGCGCCGTCGCCCGCCAATGGCGCTGTGCCTGTCACGCCGAGCAATGCTGCCAAGGTTGCCTCAGCCCCTCTCGACACCACCGGAGCCAACCCCGCCGTGACCACGACTGGCAAGCGGGCCAACGCCGTCCTCCTGATCCTGGCTCGGAACCGCGAAGCCTTTGGTCTACGGAGCAGCCTAAAGCAGCTCGAAAGACGTTTCAACCATAAGTATCACTACCCCTATGTGATCCTCAACGACGAACCTTTCGATAGCAACTTTAAACGGATCGTGGGCCAGACCGTGAGCGGCAACGTATCCTACGGCCTCATCCCCAAGGAGCACTGGAGCTACCCGCCGTGGATCGATCTCAACAAGGCTGCCGAGGGTCGCGAGAAGCTCAAGAACGTTATCTACGGCACCAGCGAGTCGTACCGCCACATGTGCCGCTTCAACTCGGGCTTCTTCTTCCACCACCCGCTGCTCGCCCAGTATGATTACTACTGGCGTGTGGAGCCCGATGTGGATTTCACGTGTAACATCAACTACGACCCGTTCATGTACATGCAGGAGCGGGACCTTCAGTACGGCTTCACGATCACTTTGCACGAGTTCCGGTCCACGGTGGCCACGCTCTGGGAGACCACCAAGGATTTCATGGCCCAGCACCCGGAGTACGTGTCGCACCCCAACACCCTGGAGTGGGTGGTGGAAAAGGCCACCGGCGACTACAACATGTGTCACTTTTGGTCCAACTTTGAGATTGCCAACCTGAATCTGCTGCGCTCCGAGCGGTACCAGGCCTACTTTGACCACCTGGACCAGGCCGGCGGCTTCTTTTACGAGCGCTGGGGCGACGCCCCCGTCCACTCGCTGGCGGCCGCCATGTTTCTGCGTAAGGACGAGATCCACTTCTTTGAGGATATTGGCTACCGCCACTCGGTCTACGAAAACTGCCCCACCGGGCTCACCTTCAACCTCCAGAACTGTAACTGCGACCCCAAGCGGAGTATCAACCCGCAGGGCCTCGCTTGCACCCGTGATTTCCTCAGGATGGACCCGCGGAGCGACTTTAACATCACCACTATGGAGCAGAACGTACCCCTGCTTTGAGTCTCCATAATACATATTTCTTTTATTTTTCTTACCATGTTTTTATACGGTACTCTAATGAATTTTATCGGGCGACCGGATCGATAACCCGTGGCTTGTTTCTGATCAATTACTTTAGGGTACTTTGACCCCTCTCCGCCTACTCCCTCGGTGTACGTCATCCGGACCTACCTACGCCGCGGGGTTTACTCCGGTGCCTATTGTGTCTGGGTGAACTAGACATCCCGTAAACTGGGGAAAGGGATCAGGACCGATACGACGCTGCGCACTTACCATCGCCCATTCGACAGACCGAGGGGTCCCCTGGCCCCGAAATTGATCAAAATACATTGTTGGCTAACCGAGTCGGTGATCCGGTGGCAATGTGAAGTTTCCAGCGGCTTTGGGTCGTGACGGGCGCGTGAATAGCCGCCGGGTTCCTGGCTATTAATATCCGGGGCGTGGGAGGCCGTCGTGGACACAACAGTGACCAACGCGGCGAATGGATGCGGGGCGGAAATGGGTTGCCAAGGCACTGCAGACGTGTGATGGATCTATTTTAGGGTCCTGTCTACGCCGAGCGCCTCCAATACGGGGGTTGCATGTAAATACTCAATATTTGAGGCGACCTGTCGGAAACCGCCTCCGTAAGGTATTGTCATAGCACCAGACAATACGGTTACAGGTGGGCACCGGTCGCTTGACGACTGCGAACACACCTCCCTAAACCATTTTGGGTCAGCAGGGTCCGCTCGCCCTTTCCCCGCATCCCATGACGAAGTGGAGAAACCATAGGGTAGCAAGGGTCAGGTGGGGTGATGTACGACGTGAGTGGGCGTACACACTGATCAGGAACGCTGGAAGCTGAGGTCGAGCGCCCTGGCTATCGCCATCGGAGGATACCGGGGTGCCTCGACTAGTGCTGAAGGCGGCCTCTGCGGGTAAACCAAATAGCGGACGGCGGAGCCAGGGCGGGAGAAGCTGATCGGCCGACAGTGGCTGGACAGCGCGGCCGCAACGAGCGGTGGCGGGTGGGGCTTCGTTGTACGGGACGAGGGTGCGAGGCGGACCCACCGTACGACCCTAGCGCGGCACCGCGAGCCGCCGCTCTTTCAAGGCCAGCGAGGAGCGGGCGTGTCGTACAAGGCTACCGCCTCTAAAACCTCGCAACCCCCCCCCCAACCATCCAGGTCATGTTGAAACAAGGCGGTAAATAGGGGCTATGAAGGGCGCAGGATGGGGGGAGCGAAAGCTGCCGTACTACGTTGCATGCGCATCCCTCCACTAGCCGTGGTGGTGGGGGAGGGGAGGGCAGGCGAGAAAGAGCGACGTCTTTGGCCCGCTACCCCTCACAAAGAGCAGTGGCGAGGAGGCACGCCAAGACATTAACCCCTTTGACCCCCTTTCACCCCGACTTGTGTATATATGCGCTTCTCGCAATGCCAGGCGTCCCGCTGCTGCTCCCTGCCGCCTTTAAACCCGTCATTAGTGTTTTGTCCGCTCTGCTTCTCTGCTCGGCCCTTATAGAACTCACTCTCCTCCCACCAACGTCACATTCACCTACCATCCCTCTTTCTCTCTCTTTCTCCTTTACTCTTTAACCCTTACACTCTTCCCTTCGCGCCGCGCGCTTGCACTTCATTTCCCTCCTTAATCACTGACGCATTCCATTCCCTCTGTCACTCCCACCCCGGTTACACATTCGCCGCTTCCCCCCACCGTTTTCGTCTGCCATGCCTGTCTTGCCGCTGTTCAAGACGTCGCCCTCGGGCGCCAAGTCGTCTCTCTTCCGGTCAGAGGAGATGACCTTGATTCAGCTCTATATTCCTACCGAAATTGCCAAGCCCACCGTTTCCGAACTTGGCGAGCTTGGCGCCGTGGAGTTCCGCGACGTAAGTAGAGCGTATCTTGGCACCTCGCTCTGTTTGATATTGCGCTCAAACTCCCTGTCGGCCCTCAGCTAACCACCCGACAAGCACCGCTTTCACATTTTACCGCCTCCTATGTTTGACTGGTATCCTCACTCCCAAACCGCCGGCCTCCAACCTCTCACCCGCCGCAGCTCAACCCGGAGACCGCGGCGTTCCAGCGCACCTTTGTCAATGAAATCAAGCGCCTCGATGAAATGGAGCGCAAGCTGCGTAAGTAACTTAAACGACGTGACGTCTCCCCCCACCGCTCTATCTCTCTCTCTCTCTTTCTACGCGCGCCAAACGGCAAGACAAATGATGAAGCCGGCCTGCCGCTATGCTTCACGGGGCACCCCAAGCCTGGCGATGTCCCCCCCCCTGGTGTAGTGTAACCCCTCGGCGCCTCCACGACAGTTTATCACGAGACCTGGCTCTGGTGCAACCTTTTCCCTCACTCCCCCCCCCACCAAGCCTTCCATATCGGCGGGCCCGGCCGCTCCCCATTTTTCACCCTCGCCCCCCCCACTTGTACCGCTTCCTGGCTAATTCTCGCCCACTCCCCCCGCCATGCCCATATCCCATGCTCGCCAACCTCACCCGCACCATCCCCCCGTCATTGCTCCATCCCTAGGATACCTGGCTACTAACATTGAGAAACAGGACGTCCCCGTGCCGGACCTGGGCGACAGTCCCCTGGCTCGCTGCGCCCGCTCGCCCCAAGAAATTGACGAGATGGATGAGTCCCTGAGTCAGCACGAGTACCGCGTTGCTCAACTCAACGAGTCGTACACAAACCTGCAACGCCGGCTCCTGGAGCTCACTGAGATGCGCTATGTCCTACGCGAGACCTCCGCCTTCCTGCAGCGTGCCACCGAGCATCCGGACTCTGTCCGCCAGTCCTTTGACAATCCCGACGCCCCACTGCTCGACCCTCACCGCCCGGGCTCTCGGGACGTGAGCCTCGATCTGGAGCGCGGCGGTGCCTCGCACGACGCCCTTGCCGGCCTCAACATTGGTTTCGTGACGGGTGTGATTGCGCGTCGGCGCATCCCCACTTTCGAGCGCGTCCTGTGGCGCTCGCTGCGAGGCAACCTCTACATGAACCACGTCGAGCTGGACGAGGCTGTGACGGACCCGGCCACCGACGAGCCCGTCGAGAAAAACGTCTTCATCATCTTCGCCCACGGCGCCCACCTGTTGGCCAAGATTCGCAAGATTGCCGAGTCCCTGGGCGCCACCCTCTACCGCATCGACGAAAGCTCCGAGCGCCGCCACGAGACCATGATCGACGTGATGACCCGCCTGGACGAGCTCCAGGCCGTCCTCCAGAGCACCGCCACTGCCCGCCGTTCCGAGCTGGCCGGCGTGGCCGAGCACCTGCCCACTTGGACTACTGTGGTTAAGAAGGAGAAGGCCCTGTTTCACACCATGAACCTGTTCAACTATGATGCCAATCGCAAGTGTCTGATCGCCGAGGGCTGGTGCCCCACCTTGTCCCTAGTCGATGTGCAGGCTGCCCTGCGCGACGCCACCGAACTCTCCGGCTCTGCCATCACCTCCATCATGCACCAGCTCAAGACTGCCAAGGAACCCCCAACCTACCACCGCACCAACAAGTTCACCCAGGGCTTCCAGTCCATCGTGGACGCCTATGGCGTGGCCCGCTACCGCGAAGTCAACCCAGGCCTGTTCACCATCATCAGCTTCCCCTTCCTGTTTGCCGTCATGTTTGGCGACTTTGGCCACGGTATTCTGGTATCCCTGGCCGCAGGGTGGATGTGCTGGCGCGAGCGGGCCATCGAGAAGGCTGGTGTTAACGCCAATATCCGGTCCTTCTTCGACGGTCGTTACATTGTGCTGCTCATGGGTCTCTTCTCCATCTACACTGGCCTCATCTACAATGACATTTTCTCGCTCACCATGCACATCTTCCCCTCGGGCTGGCGCTGGCCCCACGACGGCCGCGACGGCCACACTTCGCTCACCGCCACCCAAGTCGGCGTGTACCCCCTGGGCCTGGACCCCAACTGGCACGGCACCGAGAATATGCTGCTCTTCTCCAACTCGTACAAGATGAAAATGTCCATCGTGTTTGGCGTGATCCAAATGTCCTTCGGTATCATCCTGACCGTCTTCAACCACCGCTACTTCAAGAAGGCCATCAACATTTACTGCGAGTTTATCCCGCAGCTCACCTTCATGCTGTGTCTGTTTGGTTACCTCACCGTGCTCATCATCTACAAGTGGCTGGTGGACTGGAACGCCACCGACGCCTCCGGCCACCTCCTCTACAACTCGCCCCCGGGCCTGCTCAACACGCTCATCTTTATGTTCCTGGCCCCCGGGTCGGTCAAGCCCGAAGACCAGCTCTACCCGGGCCAGGCCTTTGTGCAAACCGTCCTGGTCCTGGTAGCCGTGGTGTGTGTACCGTGGATGCTGCTGACCAAGCCGCTGCTCCTGCGCCGCGAGCACAAGCGGACCCAGGAGCTGGGCTACGCCAACATGACCACCACCACCACCCGCGTGTCCACCGATAGTCTGAACGCCGACCACGGCGCGGGTGCCGTTGTGACCACTGAGTCGGAGAGCGAGGAGATGCACCACGATCACGAGTTTGAGTTTGGCGAGGTCTTGATGCACCAGGTGATCCACACCATCGAGTTCTGCTTGGGCTGCATCTCCAACACTGCGTCGTACCTGCGCCTGTGGGCACTGAGCCTTGCCCACGCCCAGCTCTCGGAAGTGCTCTGGACTATGGTGATGAAGAACTGCTTCGGTATGGAGGGCGATGTGATGCGCGTGGTGGCCGTCTTTGTCGGGTTCGCTATCTGGTTCTCCCTTACGGTCTTTATCCTGCTACTTATGGAGGGCCTGTCGGCTTTCCTGCACGCTCTGCGTCTGCACTGGGTTGAGTTCAACAACAAGTTTTACGAGGCCTCTGGCAAGATGTTTGAGCCATTCTCGTTCGAGCGCGTGCTGCACGAGGAGGAGCAGTAGATAGTCTGACCCTCCCCCCCGGGGGGTAGAGGCGTGTGTCACTTAGCTCGTCTCGCCCGGTTGGGTTAAGTTATGTTTTGGCTTTTTTTTTCGTTTTCATTTCTACATTGATTTGTCAAATTTACGAATCATCACACGCTCACCCTCTCACCCCAGCCCTGGACTTGGGGCCCATGCCTTTCATAGAACCCCAGTTGTCTTTGGTCTGTACCCAAAATTAAGCGATTACACCACTGGCCGATGGCTCCTGTTTGTTCACTAAATAAGTTAATGACCTCTACGGATATTTGGATACTCTGCCTCACTATGTACGGAATGCATCCTCTCCTCCCCCTCCTGTAGAAACACACCCGAAGGGCAGTGCAGTATTGGGACATCCTGGGTGGGTTATACATCACCCATTCCAGGCTACAATAAAACTGAGTTGAGTTAGGGCTCGCACCTAAAAGTGTATTGCTTAATTGTGCACGGAGGAAGAGGGGGAGCAAGGGTAGGAGATTGGGGGGACCTGAACGAGGGGGGACCCGACTAATATAGAATACAGCGAATGGTGAAGAAACGAATCGGGAGTTGGCATGAAGGAAATTGTGGGTGAATATGTATAGACCAACGATGAAAAGAGTGGCCAAGTGATCAGGGCGACTTAACCGAAGGGCGATCAGTCATCGTAAATTAAATTCCAGTTATTGGGAGAAGGCGGCGGCGGTTTGTATCCGCTTCACATGCCTAAAAGCTCAGCGGCTCGGTAAAGTTTGACGGGAACATGCCACAGTACACACGCTGGTCGGCGCCCGTCACCTCGCCCTCCCACCACCCATCAATGTGGGTGGCCAGAACAGCGACAATCGAACCTTGCTTGATCGACACCTCTTCGGGGGTCTCGGCCGCGTAGTCATACATGGCCCGGACGTAAAAGAGGACCGGCCGGCTGGGGTCGGCGCGCCGCGGGAGAGGGGACTGGGCCTGTGGAGGTGGCGGCGGACGGGCCGGGGCCGGGGCGTTGTGCTGGGGCCCGTTGGCGGTGGCGGCCGGCGGCATACGGGGACTAGGGTGGCTATGAGTAGGGGGCGAGTGCTCCTGAGCCGGCTTTCCTGGGAACGGCGCGCGGGGGGAGGCTTCCGAAGGTCGACGGGCGTAAGTCGCGGAGGGCGGTCCGCGGAGGTTCGGGTGAGAGCCCTTGGACTGCAAAGTGCGTGGGGCTTGGGTCTGGGCCGCGGATGGAGGTCGAGCCGGATGGGTGACGGGCGAGCCCCCGGGGAACCGCGCGGTAGGGGCCCCCGTCGGGGTGGTCGGAGTCGACTGGGCGCTATTATACAGCGACACTGGGGTGGGGATACGGGTGGAGCCCGGCGGCGCGAACTGGCCGCGGGGCTGGGTGTTTACGCTGAGCGGGTAGACATCGTTGGGAGCGCCGAACGGGGAGGCACTGCGCATCGGCGGGGGGGCCGGGCTGGCGCCGCGCGAGGGCCCGGCGGCTCGCAGGGCCGAGGCGATCGGGTCGTCACGTGGGATCGGGGCGCTGGGGAGGAAGCTGGCCGCGGTAGATGGTGCCGAGTTGGGGTGGAAGCTGTCACTGAGATAGGTGCCCGAGTCGCCGTTGCCGTGGGCACGGCTGGCCGGCCGTGGGGGGCCCTCCGGAACCTTAATGGGGGCCGCATTGTGGAAAACCGAGACCGGGCGGGCCCGCGAGCCGTGGGCGGCGGCCGTCGAAGGGGGGCGTGGGATGGGTTGCCCGGTAGGCGGCTCGGGCTGACCAGGGGCGGATGCGCGGCGACCGGTCTGAGGGTCGGTCAGGGCCGGTGGCAGGGCGCTGTGTGGTGGATTGAACGGGCCAGAGTGCACCGAGACGCTCTGACTACGCGAGCGGGCGGCGGAATCGATGCTCCCCTGGTCGCGACCCGTGCCCTGGGTATCGATGAAGAGTCGAATATCGTGGCGCACGCTGAAGGTTTCGAGGGTTTTACGGATTCGCTCGTAGGATTCATCCTCGGTGACGAGCACGTTGGCCAGCACGTTGGTATAGCTCCAGAGGTGAGTCCGCAAGAAATCGAGGCGCTCCTCTTCGAGCCCCTGGAACGCGTGGCAGGCGTCCCGCCAGTCGGCCTCCCACCGCCGCTGGGCGTCGCTGAGCCGGGATTTGACCTTGCGGTAGTCATCGTCGGCCTGGCGAGTCGAGTGGTGGGTCTTTTCCAGGCGTTGACGTAGCCGGTCCGCATCCCGTGAGGGCTGCTGGTTGCTCATAATAGACTGTTCCAATCCATTGGCTTTGGAAGTTTCGGCGTCATAGCGGTCCTTGGCCTTGACGAGCTGGGAGCGGACCATGGATCGATTCCGCGAGCTCTTTTCAATGACGGCGGTTTGCTAGGGGGGGAGGTGGCGGTGGGGAGGGAGAGTAGGCAGTCACCATAGAGGAGTAAGTTACCGGGCGTGGCGGCGAGGACGTGCGCCGGAGGCCAGACATGGATTGAAGAGGGCACTTACCAGCTTACGCTTCTCGCGCTGCTTGTTGATAAAATCATTGGTGGTGTTTTCAAGCTCCACTTTGATTTGGTGGGCCAGGTCGATATGGGCCTTAGCACTGACGGCCAGCTCGTTCTTGACGGAGAAGAGGGCGTCCTGCAGCGTACTGTGGTTAGGGAGATGGGCCCGGTGGTAACAAGGATTAGCAGTGACTAACGACGACGGAAAGGCTGTCAATCGCCCCCGCAGTGTAGGCGTAGTATTGGCGAGGATCCCCGGTGAGTTCGGTCCACAGTCCTTGGGGTCTAGTCAATCGGAGGGATTGCAGACGTGGCAAGGGTCAGCAGGAAGGCCAGCCAAACCCCCCGTGGGATCGGCCGGTCTGTCGGCCAGGACATGGAGGGTGGCGCGCGTTAACTTACCCAATTTCGTTCTTGCCCAGCGGGGTGCGGGCCAGTTTGAGCAGCTTCTTGCCAAATTCTTCCTCGATGGCGGCGCGCGCGGCGAACATGGCCTGGAGTTCCTGGCACGTCTGTTTGGAGTTACGCAGGCGGTTCATGAGGACGGTGACGCCCCGGTCGTCCTTGCCCTGGGGGGGATAAGGGGGTGCGGAGAAAAAGGTTAGGCCCGGTATTAGTAGGGGCTCGGAATGGGCCCGCCAGGACGCGTCGACGCTGGGTAGGCGGAAAGTAGGACACTATGGCTGTGGAGACTTACCCAGAACGAA
>JANBPT010001224.1:0-12157 GCA_027575765.1 Tieghemiomyces parasiticus | reverse complement strand
CATGGTTGTTATCAGTAGGAGGCTATTCGATTTCGTCGTCGTTTTCATGAGGCACACGGTGAGCCCGGTACAGCCATATACTTATGTAGACCACAAAGTCATCAGACCGGATACTGGAGAGATGCTAAATTCGGGTGGTCACAGCCGTTATCTATACGGAGTATGGTCAGTAATGTAGCCTATAACCCCACCCCCTAATTCATTTCTCAAGTAGGCCAGCTGACTTTTCATCCTAGGCAGTACCACCCAGCCCTGGTGGCTATTCAATAAAACGAAGCACCACACAATCTACAATCCAGACCACAAGGTTGAGGTTCAAGCCTGTTTATTACTGTTGGGTAAGTTTTCTTCTTCTATAGTCACAGTTGGTGAATGTGGGCTGGATGAGGGCAGTGGCTTTTGAGGTTCACATGATGGAGAGGGAAGAAGGTATGCTATGAAGTGGGAAATTGTTCGATTCCAAAAATAGTTTACATCATCCTGTTTCTCGATTTTTACATTCTTAGGCTTCATCTATAGCGCCGATGCGTCATACTTTCTGCTTTTCTAACTCAACACATGCGGGACCACTTATATAGTGCAGATCGGGACGGGGATAGGATGTTGAACACCGCCAGATGTAAAGTCACCAGTAGACTTTAAGAAACTGACCCTGACCGGCCACCTTGTACTTGAAATATAGCGCCAGTAATTGTTGCTGCACAACTATGTACATTTCTGACTCGGCCATAATATTGCTGACTGGGAGTACGTTTGAGTGCTGGCTGTCGTATAGATTAGGCCAAAGTAGAGATAGCGGCAGGGTTGTCGGGGATGGGATCGAAAACTACCTTATGGAGCCATCACTCAATTCTTTTGATTGGGTATGAGGTCCGGAAAGTCGGGCCTGCACTAATCTAGGCGCACTGAGACCTTCTGGTAGTCGAAATTCTCTAACGTTCAGCCTAGTGACTGCCATCCATGCTTTCGTTATTATGATTCTTATACGTGACCAGAGCAGTCTCGTTTGGAAACCCGCCCGTACAGCTATAGCTGTTGGTGAACATAAACTGGAACGAAGCTTAGTTCTACCATTTTGCATGGCAAGTATACATTTTGAGCAAATATCTCCCCATATTATAGTCTCTGATGTCGAGACGTTCAATGTCACCCCATACTGTGTTGCTGAATGAATTTACCCGCCGGCCACCAAGGTAAAGATATGCTCTAGGAGCCATATCAATCGAAGAAGAGCTGTAGCGGACCTATGTCTGTGGCCGCTCAGTTTACTACACCGACTCGGGGGCAGGCTTTTGCTTGCCAGCAGGAAGTGTACTCTAAGGGTATATCTCTTCAAACACCCCTCTCTGTTGCTTCGGGTAAACGACCCTGTTTTCTGCAATGCCCGAGCCGAGTCATTGGCCGCTGGACGGTGGCCGTCGGGACTAGCGGCCACCCTCATTCTCCTCGGGCTGACAATGATCCCGGCCAGTCAGTGTCGTACTGACCAACCTCCGGTGCACCAATGAGCAGCCAATCGGACCCTGAAGGTCTCCGGCGTTGCTGAGAAGGGACTGTCCCGACCGCCCAATCGGCCTGACTTTAATATTCGAACGAATTGGGGACGACCGGGGCCTTTTTAGTGATTCTTGTATTGGTCAAATAAACGAGGCGGGGTTCTCTAGACTGCCGACCGCCCAATCCCTGGCCAAAAACCTCGGGTAACCTCTTTCTTCCCCTGGCTCCCCTGCCCAATAAGCTAAGAAGCCAGGGTCGCAGGGTGAAAATGAAGAAGGCTGTGGGGCTCCGCTGCAGAGGTGGAGCGCATGAACTCCTCCCACCACCAGATAACGAAACTCTCCTCCCCGCTCGATTGGGTATATCAACATACCACCCCTAGGGAGAACCTGCACGGAAAGGCCGTGCACCTAGCGCCTGCCCTTGACCTTACCAATAACCCCTCCCCGCTCAATGGGAGATGAAAACACCGCTGGTGCTCTCCCGGCCAAGTCTCCCGAAATGGGCAAAGCCACTAAGCTGTTCAGCCACGCAACCACCGACGCTGAACTTAACGACCAATCACCTGGCTTTCCCTGGAGTGGTGAAAATTTCGTCACCACAGCTCATCCCACCAGGAATGGTAGTACATTTAGAGCCAATGCCTCGGCTAACGGCCTGGAGCCAAGCCAGGGGGGCAGAGCGTACGTAAGGGAATGGTGTGGCAATACGATAATAGGGCGGGTGGGGGTTCAGGCTCGGCTCTTGGGGACCCTCATACTTCACTCTACTAGTACCACAAAATCGACCTACAAGTCGGACCGTACGGTGTCCGCTCAAAAGTGACAGGCTATATACTTACTCACCTTGGCGCTGCTGGTAAACTCCTCGCCCCTGTACTACACACTAGTATACCGACTGACCCGGTAGGTAGTAGCAGATCAACATCTCTAGTGCGACATCTTCTAACATGGGTTTCACGAAGTAACAGACCGGCAGATTCGCATGGTGTTGCTGACTGATACCTGGTCCAATGAATAGGTGAGCGGGGCTATCAGCTCTTAGTATTGAAATCGGCTGCATCAGTTCTGTCTGCTGCACGATGTTAACCCTATGGTACCGATGCCTTCGAATGAGTGGGCCGTTGGCACGTATGTAAAGCAAGCTTTCGCATACCGCCCTAATCTGAAACGTGCACTTGGCACTCTCCGCCCGCGGAACAGTATTAACCCATCCGATCGACATTAACACGCTACTCTGGACGACGCGACATTCTACCACATTAGGTATAATTAATAGCCAGGAGTGCCTACAAATCACCTACGCACTCTAACATGTACACTAATAGACACACCCATAGATACACAATAAAATACTGGGGCAAAACTGTAGTGTGGGAGAAACGAGCCCGCGCGTACCTCTTTAAAGTCCCAGCGATGCCGATCATCGGGAGCAATGACCCCTTTGGCGTCGAGGAACAGACGCGGCCACGTTGCCGCCTCAAGCGGTTCAGAATGCGAACCTGGTTTAACCGACCGCTCCCTCCTCTCCACACCCCCCACTCCTACCTAAACTGGTAAATGAATATAACGCATTGAAACATTTACTTTTAGATCTTTCGCCACTCTCTAACCTCGCCTGAGGGGAAGGGGGCACTCTCCCCTGCGCCGGATCTACTTCACATTCGAATACTTCGATGTTACATGCCCAGATTAGCTTCACCCCCACACTTAGTCTGAGAATTACAGCCTCTTCGACCCGTGTGTACTAGTGTGCAGGCCGCTAATGTTTCACCAAAGTCAGTCCGGCCGGGTCTAGGGGGCCTCCTGAACAAAGCACCTTGGACCCCAGAATAGGCGTTATATGAGCCTATGCGTTGGTGAGGTGCGGGATGGACCAAGGGGTTAGAAAGTTGATAATGAAGCAAGTGGGATTGGAGGGCTAAGTATCCTTAACTCTGTAAACATCAACACCATTGTAGGGCTCTAACAATTCATGTTACATTGCCTCTTCTAGAGCGATGGTGGCTGTCAGCCGGCATCGTTCACAGAACTTTACTCGCCGTTCGGTCCATTGAATCTCCGGTCAACAATAGCACCTCGCCTAGACTCGGCCGCGGCCTTTTCCCAGCCATACTATGGCGCTGCCTCACTCCCCACTTCCCCCTTCGGCTCACAACTGTGATGTGAAGGCCAGCAGCTGATCCTTTCGGCCGCCATCTTTGCTACATTGCGTCCTTTTCTTTTCGGTCAAGTCAGGGTATGTTTGGTGAAGGCCACGTTCCTTTTCGAACCCTGGCCAATTGCACCCTTGGGCGGCAGCCGACCAGGGTAAGGGATTTGGTAATGAGATTACCCACCCCTGAGTGGACGGGCGGCGAGAGTCACGGTAGACTCTCAGAGAGCGAAGGGAAGCTGGCGTGGCACCGCTGCTAATCCGAACGGCTGGAAAGGAGGCATCGTTATCCTAGGGAATAGTAGGGACTGTGCTCGTGTACACTGGAGCCGACGTGGATTCCTATTCCACTATAGAAGCCATGGGGACAACAGGGCTGCGGTTGAAACAGAAGGCGGGTGACTCGGAAAGTTGGAAGGCCCGCCCCACTCCCCTACGGGCTCATCGGTATGTCGGTGGGACACTGTGAAGCTTCAGCTTGCCATGCCAGGCTTGGCTTATGGTCTATCCCGTTGGGCAGTGTCGGAACGAATATTTCTACTGACAAGTCAGTAGTGGACATCCGCTGTATTACGCCCCCCCAACTTTCACTTGCTTCAGACATCACCCTCCCCCTCTATCCACCACCCTTCATCCCCCCTCGCTCACCGGGGGACCCTCAACCCCACTTTCTGTTGGAACCACATCCTCTCCCCTCCGTGGTTTTTCTTTAATAAAAAAGAATTGGGTGCACAGCTACCCTAGCATCCTCTCTAGAGGAGTCGTGGCCCTTACGCGGCGTTACATAGGTCCACACCGCCCCTTCAACGTACCACGCCTCGTATCAATCCAACACTTCGCCAGGGTGCCGTTTGGGTCATTGAATCTGCACATGGGCCCTTCATGTTCATATACTGCGAATAGGGGTGTATCCGTCAGCTTCAATCTAACTACCCCCTACCCATTTTTTCTTTGGGAGGAGTGATATGACCCTTGGACTTGCCGCTTCTAGAGTTCTTTTGGCCTTTACTGGATAAGTACCAACGACCAGTGCGAATCCACAACCCATCCTTCACACTATTCATTCTATAAGGAGTTGTGGGCTGCAGGGATGGGATTATGAGACACTTTGGAGCAGGGTGTTTAGAGAGCAAAGCAGGGCAGTTTCCCTGCAGGAAGTAGCGGTAACTCCAGGAATGGTGCTTCGAATATCGTTTATTCGCGAAACCAAGTTAACCGCAAGATGTAGAGAGGTCTCGTCCATGGTCGTGGAGGTTTCCAGTCCTGCCGTGGGGTCGCGGGGAGAGACGGCGAAAAGTCACCCTACGTTTCGGCTGGGTACTAGGCACCACGACTGCCAAACAAGGACTTTGGCTCCACAGCTCAGACAGTAGCCAGGCGTTAATTACCTGCGAAGGCCAGGGTCAGTAGCTTGTACATACCAGGGTATCGATGATTATCCATCCCCCCCTCGACGCTTGACCTTACTGCGACGACTAGCATGATATTTTTTTGGGACGGTATAAAGAGGAATGCTGAAACACCTTAGTTGCCCCTGAGCATCTAGCGATCAGGATCTGCGAGAGTCTATAGCGTGTAATATGTTTACTAGTATGCTGGAGGCTCCAAGGACGGTCAGTGAGACCCTGGGTAACTCCACAACCAAATATTATGGCCCATTCCGGCTCCCCGACTACCCAACCGTACCTTTTTGGTAAACCGACAGATGGTTAACTGCACACACCAGCCTCCTCTCGCAGCTTCCCTGATACGTTCCCACCACTTGACCCTCCCACACGATCACTTCCGCACTATCTAGGATGATTCTACCCCGATTTCTCACCAGTCATCCTGCAAACCTGGCGTATTGTTTAGGCGAAGGAGGGCGACAGGTTCCCATATGGATGATTGGTTTATTTTCTCACCTCACCTGGCGGGTACTAGAAGGTTGGGGAGAAGGCGGCCGTTTCGCAAAGCACGAGGTCAATCCCGAAATAGTAATAGGAGTAGCAGACATAACCCCCCTGTCCGAAGCTATAGCACATGTCGGGGCCCGTCGCCCCCTTCATGATGTCTAGCCCCATACCTCATGATCCTGGCGAACTGGAGCTTGCTGTACCCTTATGATGACCGCACCTTGGTGAGCGGTCTGGAGAGAGATGAGCTGGAAACAGAAGAAGATGTCGAGAAATGTATGATTGACCATCTACCCTAGAATCATTTTAGGGGGGATCGTCGCGATTGAGGGGGATAGGCCGCAGTCCATGGTCCCAGGTCAACGTTGAGCCAAGAGAAATATGAGGCGATGACCCCCTGGTAAAGGATACAGGAAACAAGCCGTCGGTTCTAATACTACCAGATAGCTGGTGGGCCACTTCCGTCATATTTTTTTAACGGAGAGTGATGCCTCACCCTCGACACACGCTACCAGTAGACTTTCCCTGGAAGTTATCCTGACAACTGGAGTCGAGTGGGTTCCCAAGCTGCTACTAGTACAGTATGTACTATAGGAAATACTTACTGGTGGCACGGTCAAGTTCACTTGGTTAAGATGTGATGGTTCCCGACGGACAGGACAGGAGCAACGAGTCTACATGAAGGAGATTTGCCTGGTTTGCTTAGACACACCTGCATACCCACCCTGGACAGCCGGCCTCTGAATTGGCTGATCGCTTGTCCGACTGGCCATTCTTCGAAGGGGTTTCTATGCCCTAGACAACAGTGGTAACCACCTTTCTCCGTATATACCCTACCTCTCACTTTCCCACCGCCGTTTAGATAGGTTAGTGTCAGTAAGTTAGCGAGTAGCACTAATGTTTTGTTTCACGTCGGTCAATCGTTTCGAAACGGTCTTCTGACGAACAGGGACTCACTAATTCCACCAGGTTGGCATCGGTTATCTTGGAATTAGTAGGCTTTGGCCGACTATTTGACTAACCCACACAGGTGATTACCGGATTACTATCGACAAGTAGTCGCCCATCAGGTAACTAAGTGTTGGGTGGGGGCCGATGAGATTATAGGTCAAGTAAAATAAAAAAGCTGGCGAGTCGGCAAACGTTATTAGGTAGGGTTAGTGACCAACAACAACAATTTAACGTAGGGCTATACTTTCCTGTTACTGGTGATCCGGCTGGAATTTAATAAGAATAACTAGGATTGCGACGACACAGCCGTAACGACTCCAGTATAATACCACTAAATACCCGCTGAAGCACGAGCCCACTTTAGCGCTCCCGATTATGACGTCCGTTAACGATTAAACAATGGTGCCAAGCCCTTACTGGTGAACAAGGGGTAGAGGTGACGTATAGGACTAATGGCCTGCAACGCTTGGCACTTAAAGAAAGATGGCTAGCGTGTGGTCAGGGTACGATCGAGACCATTAGGCCATATTGGACCAGATCGCCAGGCAAGAGCCAGAGGCGGCTATGATGGCAAAAAAAAACACATGTGAAATCACCCTATTACGCAGCTAATGCCTGTAATCCAAATGAAGAACATGGCTTGACACACCAACCATACCACCCTCCCCCACCCCGGGTGTCTTTGACCCCGTCTCTCTTTGTTTCAAGTCGCGCATTTGCCCAGATTCTTGGATGATATCGTCGACAAGATTGGAAGTAGCAGGACCTCCACTGTGATCTCTGATTCCGTCCGCTGACCCGGCCCCAACGGCGGTATCCTGTCTCTGACGGCCGCGCTGGACCCACGCCAAGTTCGCGGCTACCAACCACCCTGGTCACCATCGGCCCTCTCGTTGGACACACGGTATTTCGGAAACCGTCGCGGTAGTTTGGAGGGAGGCGATTGGGTAGTCTCGAGACACGGACCTCCTTCGATCACAGTAGCTGGACAGCCTGGAGATTGGTAAGCGCAGTGGAGTGTGGATCAGACCAGCATATAGATCGCGATACACTACAACGACCTTAGCTAGCCCTATGGTGACCCTCTTAGAGGCCTTGTCCCACTCACCCTGTGCTTTGCCATGCCTTTACCGCCCTTTACGGCGGAAGTAGCCCCCGCCGGTATCGCAGCGCAATAGGCCCACCATCATACCTCCCCCCCATCAACAAAGCTGTGGCGAGGTGATGTAAAAGGTGGGGGGCGCTACCCAACCACTGGCGCCTCCTCCCCCTGTCCACTCGGGTGGCTTCAAAGAGGGCGTGGTGTAGAAACATGCGGAAGAAAAATGTCCCCCGGCGGGAGTAAAAGGCCAAGCGAGCCAACGGAAATTGTTGCAGACAAACCCAACTCGGATCTCCGACCAGAGCACCCCAATTCCTCCGTCCTTGGGGTGTAAAAACCCCTCCCCCTGGCGTGGTGTAGTTCCACCCTAGCTCCTCCTCCTGTACCCCCATAAAGGGCCGGTGTGGCAGAGGAGAAAGACCCCACCGTAGGTGGATGTAACCGGTGGTATCCGAGACGTGACGGTAGATTGTGGGCGGCGCCTACTAGGACCCACCGGTGGTATTTTGAAGGCGGTGACGAAAGGCGTCGAGACCATAACATGCCGCTGCTACAAAGCCAAGCACCATTCGCCTGCCCGCAGGTGCCGTGCAGGAGACTTGCATTTTGGATGCCCGGGCGGTTGCCCCCCTTGCTACCAGTCCTGGTGGCAGCTGTTGTCAATCGGGTCACCGAGACCTGGTGGGGCTTGGCTTCTCGGGCAACAGAGGGCCAGTTCCTATTTTTCTTTCCGCGTAACTGTTTGGCCCACTTCAGTAGCTTGCTATGCGGTCCAGGATCCGTTGGGGGGGATGGAAATACCTCCTGACTAGACAACGCAGAGTCGTGCAAACAACCATGATAGGTGCCATCAAAGGTCATAGTTGATTGACTGAAAACAATATACATCGTCTGTGTCGTAGTATTTTTTTTCCACCACCAGGTTCGATAGGTTCGTGTCGCGCCACTGAAACTCGGACAAGGGCAAACAGGGGCACTGCTGTACTAGTCCCTTCCGCCCGTGCAAACAGCACTTTCGAATGACAGGTTTGTGCCTCATGTTGTGTACCGAGCTGCATGGCACATAGTAACGGCTACCGCTTGAACACACTGAGGGAGGTGGACGCCACTCCGGGGGAGGGGCGCGGACCGCTAAGGTCGACATTTCCCAGGTCGAACAGAGGTCTCGTATCACCAATCCAAGCTGATGGCCCACCAACCTTCCTCCTCCCACTTCCTCATCGGACCTGTCCGTGGTGAAAGCAGCAAGTCCGTTAACCACGGGTAGGTGCTTGAGACATTTTAGACTGGCCACCGGGGATGTTGCCCTGACAGGGCGAATATCGCCACCGGTTGGCCTGCTCTCCCCGCAAGAGGGCGGATCCAAAAAATAAGATGATCACGAATGATTCCGTAGACCCCCGGGAGGAAAGGTCTGCGTCACCCAGCCGCTACTGGTGGTCGGCATTCTTCCCAAGCCTGTATCTGGATCGTAGCCAATCAAGGGGTTGAACTAGTAGACCCGGCCGGACAGGAGGCTGAGGATGGAGTGGCAGGTGGACTGAGCGAGGCCAGCAGTCGCTGATGGGGTGACTGGAGGGCGGGTCACATCGGGTTTGCTCGGTTTGACACATCTCTCAGCGAAACCTGATATAGCTTAAGCAAAAGCATCGAATCCGTGCAGTCCGACTAGGGTAAGCGCACTAGTGGAAGGTGAGAGACTCGGCGGTCCGAGGCCAGGGTTTTAGTGAAGGTACGGAGGCGCCTTAATTGATCGCCGTGGAAGTTGGGGAAAATCAAAGGAAGGTGTCGACGGGAGGGTTGTACAAGGAGGTTTGTAAGGTGCTGCGAATGATATGAGGGCACTAGTGGCCCGTCTCCCCACTCACAACCGGCATCCAGGCGGCAACAATGACCCATTGATCCCCTAAAAAAGTAACGATAGCTATTGAAGCCAGCGGGCCCCGCTCGGTGGCGTGAGTCACAGAGTGACGATGGGGTGTCGAGTCATCCCGTTCTCCCCCCCCCCGCGCCTCTACATTCTAAGGCGACGTACAAAAATATACTGCCACACAAGCCTCATCAAGTTGAACGCTTCCTTCCCCTTACTTTGCGTGAAGCTACCAGCATGGGGGCAGTTTAGCCCGCCGTTGAGGTGTACCAGTAAAGGTTGCAAGGGGGAGCATTGCAAAGAACCTGCACTAGCAGGGTGAAGATTGAACTAGTGTGAGGAAAAGGGTAGAGATGGCGTGGCGGGCCCTGCCTGCGCAGTCAGACGGTGCAGGGAGACCAAGGGTCGTCTCTGTTCCCCTCCACCGTCTCTCATCGGCGGCGCCATGCGGAGGTCGTCAGGGGCCAATATCGTAAACAAAGCTGGTCAGGGGCCACTGGTTGAGAAGTACAATAGTAGCAGTATCAGGCGGATATCCGCCACCAGCAAGCCCTGCTGGCCTCCATCCTAGGGTGCCGTCCACTCAGTAAACTAGGGGTAATGATGGGGGGGTTAAAGGGGCGAGGTAGAGTGGAGTCGGCGAGTGGGGTAGTCCCCGGGCAGCCCGCCCTAGCACCAGTACGTCTTGAGCAAGTCTACAGAATGGATTCGTGCAGAACCGACTAGTTCCCCTTGAGCCTACCCAGGGTGGACGATTCACGCTTTGTCTGCAGGGGACCTCTCAGAAACGAGAAGCATCTATGAAGCCAGAGAATAGGTTGGTGACAGGACTGCGCTGTGGCGCGGAAGCCAGCCCGCAGATGGCGCTGCCAAGGGGATCTACCGCCCACGGGCCGGCCGGTCGGCAAAGGGGCCAATATGCTGATGGGCCAGGCCTTGGTAACAATCGGTCCTGGGTTTAGGCAGGGTAGCCGAAAGAGGGAGAAGAAAGGAGTCCAGGGATGGTGAGAGCACCAGAGTGACCGACAGCGGCACGACTATGCACCTCATTTGCCCAGAAAGGCCCAGCCACCGTGGCAACTGGGCTGCCGGGCTCTCGCTATCCCGCGTTAAGTTTTAGGACTACGCAGTACACAGTGGATGGTATATATCGAGTATACAGACCACCCGTTAGAGGCACAGGCGCGGTGGGCTCTGCAAAGTGCGCCAACGGCGTCCGTCCAAGTACCGAGCGATGTAATGAAACGGCGATCTGCGGTGAGGTTCGACTAGCTGTACAGCGACCATGGGGGTGAGGGGTTGCTAGACCCGCCGGCAAGTCAAATGGAACACTGACAGGGGCTACTCGTACTTTGGCCGATGTTGTCTAGCAAGGAGGGAAAGGCGACGCAAACAAGAAGGTGGACGGCTATGAACGGAAGAACTCCCATGCGAGGCGCTAATGTACCCGTTTTGGTGAGGTAGTGAAGGGGCCACTGGGCGATAGGGTGAACTGATGGCCTGCGGTGAACTCGTGGGGTTATACGGCATGAAACGGGCGGACTCGTTCGGTGTAGTGCAGTTGGTGTGAGCGAGCGGGGCCCACCGACTCAGCCGGGTCAGGGGCTGTGGGGTCCAGAGAACCTAACTAAGCAAGTGATGGGCGAAATGAGGGGCTCGGCTGTGTGTGTGGGTGTGTACGGGGAGGTGGTGTGGATGAGGGGCTAGGATAGGCCGGATGAACCGACTTTGGTGCACTAATCCAGTCCGCGCACGCTTTAGTTGGAGTGTTGGCGTCATTAAAACAGACAAGGGACGAGGAGTGTGGAGTGTGTGGGGAGATGGGGACGGGGAAGACGCTATCTCATCGCCTAATCTGGCAACCAGAGGTGAGGTCAGTAAGGGGATCTAAGCTACTCTTTTGGTAAGTTTTTAGCTCTTACCTGCGTGTGTGGTTTTTTTTTTTCGACCACCTAGTGCCATTAACTTGACCAGCGAGAAATAGCCTGGAATCCAGTTAATGTGAAAACGGAAGAAAAATGTCGGCTAGACCGAAACCGAGGCTACATCGAATTCATGGCCATAAGGTTAAAAAACTTTACGGGTGGCATTTATTTACCCTCCGCGAAGACTAATCACCGCGCTAGAAGAGGCCTGCAAGACAAGTACATTGTAGGGCGCGACACGGCATTTGGTGTAACCTTAATTGCGCGTACGCGTCTGACGACGTGACGGCATTTCCTGGAAAGTCTACTATCCGCTAAATCACGGAAGCCCACCTTACTTAACAGCCAAGTAGCGGGGGAGGGGGTAAAATAACATGAAGGGCGAAGGCGCACGATAGTGGAAGGGCACTAACTACTTGTCTACTAAGCTTTACAGCAGATCACCCCAGCTCGTAACAAGCAGGCATGCCAAATTGGGTGGAAGTTGCGACTTCAGTACCTACCACCAGTTTTTTCTCCCCTTCCATGTCTAAATTTACCACGACAACGAACGCATCGCCCCTTCATCAGCTTCAATGTTTGATACTGGGTCAGCGCGTGTCTGGCTCCTGCCCATGTCTCAAATGGGGCCAGTTAACTGAAGAAACGTATGGGTGACACATAGATGTAGTCCACTGTTTGTTTTGCCTTTCAACGGAACCCTCCCTCACTAGGCCCTTTAACCAGTATCCTCGGCGGGCCCGCCGTTGCTGCCACCGACGCC
>JANBPT010001223.1:0-12166 GCA_027575765.1 Tieghemiomyces parasiticus | reverse complement strand
CGGTCATCCTGGTCACGCAGATGGGCTGGCTGCTGGTCCCACTGACCGCCGTCCTCTTTGCCTGTCGCACCTTTTTGGTCAGCCCGGGCGTCTTTCTGGCCTTCGCCGTCGTGTACAATTTGGCAGTTCTCTTCACCTTCTGCGTCATCTGTTGGTTCCTAACGGTACACGACAGCATCCCGTCCCTCCTGGCTCTGCTCAGCGAGGGAATCGCCAAGCAGCGAATGAGCGTCTACCTCTACACTCCGAACGGCCTGGCAACCCAGCTAGGTGAATCTGACGGCTCCCAACCGCCGTCCTCACCGCTCCTATCCTCTATTCCCTGGCGGGCCAGCTTGCGGATCCCCGGGCTGATGCGGGACGGTAGTTCGGCTGGCGGCACCCATGGCAGTCCATTGAGCACCGTCGGGCCGGCCCCGTCGGCGGGACATCGGTCGACCACGCTGTCGGGACTGTGTACTGGTAGCAGTGCCGATCAACGCCGAACCAACGGATGGGACCGTCGGAGTTTGCGCAGTTCAGCACTGGTCTCGACCCATCGTTCGCGTCACATTGAACGAACGGTCCGCCAAATGTCAAAACACTCCATGTTTCGGTCGGTGAGCAGCGCGACCCGCCCGGGCGCTACATCTCCAAGGTCCCCGCAGGTACTGCCGTGCTCAACTCCGGACTCGGGGATCAGTCTCAAGCCTGACTGCGAGCCCAATCACGGAGCAGCTACGTTTCCCCCGCGGCGCTACCGTATCGGCCGATTCCGATGGGAACGCGAGTCCGAACGGTTCCAACAGCTCTACCGGACTATGCGTCAGTGGGGGTATACTATATCATCCTCCTCTGGCGCCTCGTACCGCGACCGGCCGGCCAGCCCCCAAACGGGGGCGAGCCAGCCGGCCAGCAGCAGCGAGGTTTACCATACGCCGTCGTCGAGTATCGCTTCTAGTGCGGTCCCGACCAGGGTCTCAACTGAGCCGGCCTTTCGCAATAGTAAATGCCCGTCTTTGCACCCTCCATCCTCCCGCATGCCATCCCGTCACTCCTCCCGACTCTCGGTCCTCCCCAGGGCCGTTCACAAACACCGGTCGCAAACGTCCTTCTCCGTCAAATCCATCCGATCCACCTTGACGGGGACCCCGTACCGCCGATCCCGCTCAAACTCTCAGGTCTCCCTCCACCACCTACTCAATGAGGACGCCACTCCTTACAGCTTACCCTCCATTGAGCATCTCCCAGAGTTGTATTTGAGCCCCGCCCTGTCGCCGTCCCAGCGTAATGTACTTAATCTCACGGTCGACGTTCCGCCCGTGCCTTACGCCCCGGGAAGTGGGGCCCGCGCGGGGCCGAGCGTTGACGAGTCTATGGGGATATTAGATTCCAACCGAGGACTGATTTAGCTGTGCTTGTTGCCACTTCTCCCAAACTTTCAGACGGCATTGTCATTAACACATTTTCATACGTTCATATCCCTCTGCGTGAAATTTGAGGCGCGATAGCTGATGTCCTCCATTAGCGAACTGTCTGAAACCTCCGACTTAATTGTATACACGATCTACTTGGGGTGTTCGTCAAGAACTGTAAAGAATATGTATTCTGTTAGGCCAGTTTATTTTAAAATAATCACTCGCAGCCAATTGCAAGGTGCTTTGTTTTTCAGCCGACAGATTTCTCTGAGGTCGTTATAGAGAACGATAAGGACATTCAATGGCCGGATGTACAACGAGTGCAATGTGACTGCCAAGTCAGTACAAAGCGTAGCAATACTTCAGGGCTCTTTCAATGGCGCGGTGCTCGGGCTTCTCTGTATCGAGTACGACAAACCTTGGATCATCGGGTGGGTCCACAAAGTTTAGCCTGATATTATGGTCGTCCGCCCACGATTCATAGGTAAAGGGCCCCTTAACAATAAACGCTTGACCATTCTTGGCAATGTAATAACTGTGGCGATTGGGGTCGTCCTTCGAGGCGGCTTCCTTACGCAGCAGCTTTGGGAATCTAGTAGGGGAGTTGACTTCACGCAGAGTGCGGTAAAGTAGAGCGGCGGCCTTTGCGGCGGCTGTGGGCGATTCTCCAGTTAGACTGGCCAGGGTTGATTTATGTAGCTTGGGGTTGAGGTCTAAGTTGATAATGGCAGCGCAGATATCATCCGCTGGCTGCGGTGGGGCGGCCGATGGGCGTGGCGCTTTCAAGGATTTCCATAGGGATGACAGGTTCGGCTGGGCATGTGCCATACTAATGGCGCCCACGAAGAGGACAGCAATGACCGGAGTGGAGGGGCGCATGGTGGTTATTCGGAAAAGCCGTTGGTAAGTCAGCAAGTCTAAAGAGTATAGATGAATCGTTTGCGTCTAAGGAGACCCACACCTAAAAGAAGCTGCAAAGAAAGGAGCCGGTAAAGGTTAAAACAGGTGGGGATTGGATAGGAAACGGTCAGGTCGGCAGGCGGCGATATTCGGCACGGCCTTGCTGCCTAGTAAAATGCCAACGGTAACGTGGAGGGTACACCGTGGCACGTAAATGAAAAATGTCGGAAAAGTGTATCAGCCACGCCTCACAGTATGTGAAGGGAAGCCCTGCCTAGAGTAATGGTGGATTGCAGATATAAACAAAAAGATAGTGCCAGACTGGACGTGCTAGAGATAAATGGCGATTTGTACGGTTTTAACTGCCCCTGGGTCAGGTCGTAAATATGCGGCAGTTTAGTGTACGAAGGAGTCCAAGGGCAAGGGAGCCCGACGTATATGTGCTAGGGTTTTTTTTCTGCTCTTGGACTACTGTCAGTGTGTCCCACTGGAGGAAAAATGGAGGGAGATTCATGATCACTTTCCGCGTCCCGGGGAGTGAAGGAATTGCCGGAGCGCGGACATTGAATAGTGGCGTTGGCCAATGCCGCCCGACCGGGAATTCCCACTCTTTGTTCCCAATTGCTACGACCTGCCGCCCTCCCTGTGCCGCTCCGTCCGCCGCGGACCCTGTCTGCGCTTCCTTCGCTCCCGTGGCTAATTTTTTTGAGCCCAACCGTCAGCGACGTTACTAGCGAATGGGCCATATAGGTCGATATGTAATTCAGGGCAAGTTTCACACCTTAAGCTGCACTTTCGTATTCTTAAACCAGCCTGTAGTTAAGACAAGTGCCATGGCATAGTCGTTTGCCGCATCCTAATTTATTTACACCCATGCAAAATTGTAGTGTTTGCTAGAGAGCAAGAAAAGAATATGCAACAGTACAGTAAATCAAACCAAACCCGTATCGGTGGCAGAGTGTAAATCCAACAAGATAATATCCTTTAACGTCTAGGGGATTGTCACCAACTAAACACGCGTGGTCTAGCTTCAGAAATTGACCATCGGGAAGCATACACTCAGGATCTGAGCTGCTGTTTGCTCCACGGGGTCACTGAGTTTAAGCGTTAGGTAAATGAAGCTGCCGTCCTTTGGGTGGAATATATCGCGCTTTCCTTTACTAACCGCCTCGTTGTGGTCCAAAATTCGCCACGGTTTCACGGACGCTCTGTGCATTTGAAGGTAATAGACGGCCCTGCCGTTGAAATCCTTGGGTGTATGGCGTGTGATGCTAGGATTGGCAGGAAAGTCTAGCCTTCCATTTAGGAATCTCAAGGTATTATGCTTGGGCAAAACGGTGCGAAACTGCTTGGCTAGGAATTTGATGGCTTTGCACGTTACAATGTCATCGTATTCAGTGGTGTCCACGGTAGCAGACTGGCTGGGAGAGCCGGTATATTGGGTTTCATCGAATTTGGGGTAGAGGTAGGTTTCGAAGTCAGCAGGGGAGCAAAACTTGTTCCCATCGATCTTTTCTCCGATCATCAAGGCATGGGTAAGGCGCTCTAGGTAAGTTAAATCCGACTTGACCTGGCCCGGAACGACAGAGTCCTGGTCCATAGAGAGAACGGCCACGGCCAGAGCCGCGGTGGTGACAAAGGCGGTGATGACGGATGGCAGACGCATATTGAAGTGTAACTAAGTAACGTAGATTAGCACGGAGTCGACAGGGCCCAGGGGTGTATAATTTCGAGACTTCTAGGTGTCAAGAGGGAATTGGATCTTTAAATAGAGAGCCCCGTCTAGTGTAGTGCAATGTGAAGGGGAGAGGGGTGAGGACATGGGCGGGAATGTTATTGTACTTCTCTGGCAGAGGAGGTGAGACTTGGTTGTGACAACTTACGCAAGCTTCGGTAGCGGATGAGTTTCAATTATTTTTTTTCCGGCTGGCCGTGTGGGTGGATGTCTAGCTCTTGGTTTGGCATAGCCAGTGGCCTCTGTAGTGCCACCTCACGAGCGAGTTGATTGGATGCTTTGTTTTATTCCAATAGGATTCTTCGTGTGAATAGGACATACTCGTACGACCTCGTACGAGATCATTGGGCTGCACATTATTGTTGTGAGATTTGGGAGAGGGAAACTACGGGCACGAGGGAAAGCGGAGGCAGACAAAAGGGGTTCGATGGGGCGAGGGACCGGTCAGGTCTAACGGTAAGACTTGTGGCACCACGAGCTATGCGCCAGTTGACCCCATCGATCCGGCCGGGATCGTAATTGGCATGTTTGAGAGGGACGAAGGCGCAGAAAAGGAGGTTGGTCTCGTCCAATGACTGCGAAATTCATAATCCTAACGGGGCTCGCAGTGAAGGCACCTTCTTTTAGCAGGGTTCCGATCGGGGTTCGCCTATCGGTTGCATGTGAGTAGGGCGGCGAAGCAAGCCACAGTGCTGCTGCAGGCGTCGGCGACCAGTGCGGCTGCGTCGTACCTTCACAGCCGGTACCACGTATGTACCCCCAAGTGAGTCCACTAAGCAGGTCGATCCGCTGGGCAACTTCGATACGACTATATAACACACTGAGTTCGGAATATTGGCGCGATCGGTACCTGCCTAGTTTGTATTCGTCATGTGTGGTCACCCAATGGGCGCCCGAGGGAAGTAAGGCAGGGATAGTTGAAGCTTACGTTAACGAGGGTAGACACCACCACGGCTACGCAGTCGAGAGATAATAATACAGAAAGAGGAAGCAGTGACCTTGAGGATATCGTAGCGATGCCATGGGCTAAAGGGGGGAAGAGGGAGGCGAGGTGGCGTATGATAGAGGGATGTCGCATTCTGGGTATCCCCCTGTCGCTGTCTCCCCATTGGCCCGTTGGGACCGTTATTCCGACAACAAGCAGCCTCGCCGCCGCTGACATTGATTTGGGAATGACCATAAGAGAGGAAGCTGCCTCACCGTGTCGTTCGCGGCCACTTGCATTCCGCTCCGCGCATGTTGAGGCTAGGACTGGCAGCCGCGCTGAGGCGAGCCTAGTACTGGACAGCGGTCGTTACGACTAATATATATGTAATTCATTCACTCCCCCCTCTGACCCCATTCTGGTTAATGCCGGACTTTTCACTCCCCCTCCGTCATCATCTGCAGCGATCTATAAATATTATAATCGCTGGCGACCCGCGCCCCGAATTAGCTTCGTCTGTTTGGCTACTCAATTGCGTAAAGGCGGTTTAATACTCAACCTGTCTCCACTGTCACGCAGTCACAAGATTACTATAGACCACAACGTTTTAAACTCTCCTATCTCCCATCGATACCCCGTATCGTCTACAGACATACAACTAGCTCCTCGCGTGCTACCTCCTGCGCCGCTTGCACTCCCGAACCGTCCAGCTAACCTACCTATCCCGCCGTATCTCCCCCGCCCCATTCCTGACGATGAGATTGATACCCGCTCTGGCCAGCGGAGCCCTCGTACTGGTACTTTGCCTACTACCCGATACCATAACGGTCTATGGCAGAGATGCCCAGTCGATCCAGGCCATTACCCCCGCGGAAATTCAACAGCACGCCGCGAAATCCCCTGTCCGGACCGGGTCGGCCGTGCCAGCCACAGCCGCGGTCGTCTCACGCCCGCTAATCAAAGAAACCGAATCGCCGGCTAAATCGTCGCCCGCCACCACCGCGGACCAGGCAAATCCCCCAGCCGAAAAAACTAAGGTCTCGCAGACTGCCCTTAATCCCAAATCTGCTGCCATACCGCCTACACCTCCACTCAAAACCACCACGTCTATCAAGGGCAAGGTTCAAAATTCGGCGGTATACAAGATAGTGGCAAATTCATCCGTTGGCACGGCTATCTCGAATCTGCTGCACCGTAACGGTGAGGGAACGTTCTTTACCCCTGGCCTGGGTGCCTGCGGTAAGACCGATACCGAGAATGACCTGGTAGTGGCAATGGTAAGTCGTATCTGTTTTACTAACAAGCAGGGAAGGGATTGCGCCCCCCCCACTTTCGTGAGTCTTCTCTATCGGCCCGACCGTTGGAGGAATCTAACCATCCGTCTGTTCGCGACGGCAACCCCTCACTCCCTCTTTCCGGAATTTCCAACCCCAATATTGAACCCAACAGAACGGCGAAGATTTCAACAAATTGAGTCAAGGCACCAATCCTAACCACAACAAGTGGTGTGATACCCGCATCCGCATCAGCTCTGGTGCCAAGTCAGTTATAGCCACAGTAAGGGACAGCTGCTTACCTTGTAAACGGGGCGATATCGACATGAGCCCTGAAGCGTTCAAGCAGTTGTCCTCCTTTGAGAAGGGCCGTATTCCCATCACTTGGGCTCCCTTGACGAACAGGGCTGACGTACTGACGGCCTTCAAAAATCTGGTCGGCATTAGATGAGCTGGTCCCATGAGACGGGTACGTCCAAGGCCTCAGACGCAGTTAGCCGACCCACGGTGCCGCCTACTGAATATCTAATGGGAGGCTACCTTAACTTTGGTTGAATGATTGGTTCTAAACGCTCCTTGCTACCTATTAATTCGGCGTGCAGGACTCAAGACTCTGAGTAATTCGTGCGGCTGGAGGCTGGCGAGCGATACAGGATTCGACATTAACGGCTCATTAGATAAATTCCACAATATTAATGGGTTTGCTATTCGAACCACCTAGATAACCGATTTACGTATTTAAGTTCGGAGACCCTTGTGGCCTTTTAGGTTCTTTATTCGGGTGCGCACCGCCACTTTAATGAATGTCTAAATACGTGGGCGTTACTCCGGGCGTTCGAGGGTTAGAGAAAAATGACGTTCGATATAGAGAAAACTGCTCTAATGGTGATGCTAATTCGAGGTTAGTTAGTTAGGCTGGGTTAAAAGTCTCAACCTTCCCTGACCGGTAGTATTGCCGACATCACGCGAATGCAATATGCAATGAAGATATTACCTCCCATCACTCTTTTCATTCCAGTAAAGTGTTTGGGCTACTTCACCCGGGTAACGTCGAGCACCTTATTAGCGGTCCTTGTGTCGATCCATTCCCTTGTACATTCTTTTTCCGGCTCCAGCTTTCAATGGACCTATACGATTGCTGGGCCTATATAGATGGAAATACCAATGGCACTTCCAGACCCCGCTGAAATCCGAAGGTGTGGTCATGAAGACCTAAAGTTGGGGTCTTTCGACACTCACACACATTTTGCACCTCTTTAATCCTCGGCCGTGGCAACGACAGCGTATAGTGGCTCCATGCTGATAAAATTAGCCAGCATCCCCCTTTCCGTTGGACGACGAATTCCGAGATGGTCAAATTGGGCAAAGGCAGAGGGTCCTGCGGCAGTCCACGACTTCTCACTTCTCGACGTTCGTTTCCGTACAGAATACTATAAAGCACCAAAACATACGTAGTCATGGCCAGTCGCCCAAACCCCTATCCTTGATGCCACTGTGCCCTTTGCTCGGGTTCTGTAATGTCCCAATTAGGCACTGGTGGGCCCATCTCTTCCTTCTACAATTTAAACCTACCGGGATGAGTAGTGTTCTCCACTTACACCAGCTAGTGATTGGGACCGTCCTTACGAGCTGCTGCCTCTCATTTGGCCCTGCCGGCGGCAGGTCCACGGCAAGACCCTGGTCTTCCTGTACTACTACGGTGTATTTTTATCATGAGCCCCATCGGCTATTCCAATGAACAAGTAACTGGTCCCGTAGGTCTACATCTATTATTTGCACCAACTGCAATCGGTCGGTAGACCTCAGCCGTTCGTCGAGGGTCCGTGGGCCTTGGCATCGGTGCGCAAGGGAGGGTAGCTGGCCAACTACCTGGCGCTTGCACGCAGTCTCTAGGCGGTCTGCCCACCTTAGGTTTACAATACGGCCGAATGACGGTCCTAACCAGGTGCCGTATAAATAGCCTTACCCGTTCCCTCCTGCTGCCTCCATCATCAACCACTACCACTCGCTTACGACCACCTTCTTTCTGAGCAGCCTCCCTCCACTCCATATATCAGCCCACCACCGTCTCCCCCCAGCCACGCTACATTACCATGCAGTTCTTCACCACCGCCCTCATTATCATCGCCGTCGCCGCCACCTTGGGCCAGGCACAGTTGCTGCCCGCCAATGTCCAGCTGCACCGTCGTAGCCCTGGCTTCGGGACACTCTCGGCCACCGTCGCCGGTGGTGTCGCCGGATACAAACTGGCCGGGAAGGCGGGGGCTGGTGCCTTTGGCAGAGTAGCCGGGGGTGTCGCCGGCGCGTATGGCCTTCGCAAGGGGTACAAGGCTGTGAAGAATTAAGCTACTGCGGGAAGTAGCCGTATTGAATGCAGTGGTACGTCAGGGATAAGCAAGCTCTGGCTGACTTGGCTGCCATCCGCCCACTAAATACGGCGACACCATAGCAAATACTCTCCCCTCGACTCCCCTCTGCTAGGGCTGGCCAGTACCTGTATACCTTGTTTATATATAGCTCGGCGTTTCTTAACCTCTTACCTTGTAATACTTACATTTCCAATTTATAAACCCTCGTCTTTAGCTTCCATATTAGCCGGGTGGTTATGTTTGCATAAATCAAAACCATGAATCGCCATCCTCGTTAATAATACTGCCGCCAAAGTTAGGTTTTTCTAGGCCACATTAAGCCTTAGAATCGGGCGATGTAGCAGAATTTATAAGACGGCCACTTTAGGTGTCGCCTAAGATATTAACAGGATACCGGCATCACTGCACGCTATACCCGGTGGCGAGCTTTGGCATTATCTGCAATCTCCGTCGGTCTGAAAGACGTGCAGAGAACGCAGCGGGCAAGGGGGGCCTCTAAATATAGTGAAGGACCCCGTAGCCCAATTTCCGCCGAGGTTGATGGCATCAAAGGAAAGAATGGACAATTGGACAAGGTAAGGGTCGCTCTTGGACAGGTGTAGCCTGGTAGTGCCGTCAACGCAAGCACAAGTAAGCAGTGTTAGGTGCTAATGTAGTTATATATTGGTCAGACCTGCTGACTCAATGTAGCCTCTGGTGTTCTCAACCACCAGTCTTATTACCTGGGCTCACCCTGCCCTTTGAGATGCCATACACACATCATATATATAATTAGCAAATATGACGTTTCGACTGATGGCTTCCACACTGGGTAACTCTGTGAGATTACCTATTTCCAACGCTTCCTTCTCACTGCCGGTGTTCAAAAGCTGACGTTCCACAGAACCCTGCAAGCCACCGCGACGCCATACAGGAACAAGCACCACCCCCTTAGTGCCGAGGATTGGCCATAGCAAAGGTATCGAGAGCCCTTTATGAATAACTACCGAGACCCACTAAAGACCCGGCGCTCCACACATTTTCTGGCTATAAAAACCCACAAACCTAACAGCTAATGGCTTTATCTTAAATTTTATCTATCTTGTACGCATCACAATAAACAACCACTCGGGGTCTTGCCTACCACACTCACCTTCTCGGTTGGTGCCTGTAAAGCTCTGATCCACTGGCATTCTCGGTATATTTGGGTTTGGCCATAACTGCTATTAGAATACCAAGCTACGGAACCGAGACGAGATGATCAGAAACAATATATTTATGGCTATGTCGGGGTCAATGATAATATGCCAGAGGTTATTGTCTAAAGTAACGAAACTTGAGAGAAATTAGCAGAATCAATTATCCGGTTGGTGGTTGATGGGGTTTGAGTGGCCCCAGGGAATAACTGAGCGTGGCGCCTATAAGCCACACTAAGGCTAACACATGCCTACACCGCCCAAAGTATCTCCAACTCCAATAGGCCACCCTGCAACCAGGCCGCCCGTAATGCAAGAGTCTTCCATACAAATCATCTCGGAATCACATTCCTAATGCACGAACTCATGAAATCTCTACCTTCCGAAATCATGAGCCCTCTCGGCCCAAACTCGTTTCATGAACCATCAAGTCTGCCACGACGAACTAGGCCTCCGATATGTAATTTAAATTTTGTATGGCTTGACAGTGCGTAACACTCGCTTCCTCCGGGCGGGCCTCCACTTCTTTTCACCGTTATCCTTCTCATCCTCCTTTACGAACATAATGGTGGCTTACAAACAAGTTATGCGAAGCGCAAACTTAAATTAAGCGACAGATGCTACCGTCAAAGGGCGGGCGGTCAACGCGAAGTATCCAATAAAATACATTGAAAAATATAAACGAAGGTTCACGGGCGAGTAGTTGGATGGCGATAAGGTAAAGTAACGAGGACAAAGGAGTAACAAAACCACAAGTAGATCAATTTTGGGCGAAAAAGCCGCTCAATAATTGACAGCCATTAGTGAGCAACCAAGCAACAAAAACCCATTGAAGGCAAATCATGGTCGATAGGGAAATCACACAGTAAAAAAAATAATGGTATGCCAATAAAGCGACGCGGCCGTCATCAATTCGATCCGCCATCGCATCCCTACTATACTACACCAATGTGCAACGAGCGAAGATAGCCGGCCATGAGTCTCAATGGATGCGAGGCGGCTCGAGCACCGCTGACCATTTGGCCCTCGGACCACACCAGTGAGCGATCCGTTACAACCGGGTTGGGTATAAGTATACCCCTATTATCCCCCCCCTTCGACTTACACCATCAGCTACTACCACTTGCCAACTACGTAATCAGCCACTACTGTCTATTTCAGCCCACGATTACCTCCGACACCCCCCTGTTCCTCCGCCATGAAGTTATTCGCCACCGTCCTCGTCGCTATCGTTGCTGTCGTCACCCTGGGCCAGGTCCAGTCCTTATCCACCAAGTCCCGCCTTCAGCGCCGTAGTCCTGGGCTCGGAGAATACGCCGACGTTGCGTACGCCGGCTACCAGGGATATAAAGAGAAGGAAGCCGCCGGCGGAGATCCCATCTCAAAGTATGTAGCGGGCGCTACTGCTGCGTTTAATGCTAAGCGGAACAACGGGGATGAGACTAAATAGATCACTATGAGGAACCACCGCGTCGAAAGTAGTAGTCCAACTGGGCTGGCCGTATTCACTTATCGGATCCGTGTCATCTTCGTTGAATGCAGTGCCTCCAAAGCTCTCACATTCCTCGTCCGCTCCAAAAAAGGGCTGCCAAGGTTTTATGTAACATACGTACTACAGTTTAGCTTGCCAGTTTTCCATTCATCATTTTTTTATTTATAGCTTAGACTGTGGAATATTTAGCATCTATTGTATCTGAGCCGAGACAGCAATTGCACAAATTTAAAATAAAGTGAGCTTTCCTTCTCCCATGTCCCTGCTAGAGTCGATCGCTTAATATTTTCGTTAATGCAACGCAAGCGATGGTGAAGCGTACATATTCGCCCAAGTACCTTGCATTTTCCTGCGTCTGTTCCAAGGTGCATCGGAAATGTAGGTGAGGGGATCGTTTTGGTAGGGACACCGGGTGCCTCACAATTAGCTACCGAGACCCAATTAGAATACCTGATGGCGGATATAGAGCCTAGACTGACTGGTCGTCATGGCCTCGAATGCCCTTCATGGTGCGCCCATTCGATTGTCAGCGGGGAAAGGATTTTGTTTTAGGGGCAAGAGCTACCACCTATTATGTTATAGGATCATGTGACTTTGAACAACATCACACTAGGCTAGCTGATGCCATAGAGAAGGCGCCTCGGAATACTTCCTTATGGCGTCCTCCTTACACGCTTTTTTCAATGTGGCACGCGTCGTAACCGACATCCGCGAAGCCGTTACAACACCCTACCGCTCACCACGTAGCAATCCACATTTCACATTTAGCCTCCCTTCGCCCGCATCACCAGCAATTTCTCCTTCGCTCACCTCTGCATATACTTTTTTTAACTATGGCTGACTACGCGCGCAACCTCATTGCTGAACTGATGAGCAGTCAGCCGGGCGTTGGCAAGAAG